>PVKS010024775.1:0-30668 GCA_004027875.1 Aplodontia rufa | reverse complement strand
ATTACCCCCAGGAGTGCCCCCCCAATTACCCTCCCTTATCCCACCCTTCCCCTTCCCACTATATCTCTAAAAAAAGTATTAGGTTGTAAAGCATTACATCTTATCTGGATTTAACACATGCTAATAGACCAACTTTCTCATTGTCCAGGGTCTAGTCCCCACCTCCACAGATGAGTGGAGACAATCGACCCTTAGATCTTTGGGTTAAGCTGATTTTACTCATCATGATCTCTTCCATAGCCATCCATTTACATTCGAAGGCTGCAATATCATTGTTTCTAATTGCTGTGTAATATTCCATGGTATAAATGTACCACAGTTTTTGGATCCATTCTTCCAGTGAGGGACATCTGGGTTGTTTCCATAGCCTAGCAATAGTAAATTGCGCTGCTATGAACATAGATGTTGCTGTGTCACTATAATGTGCTGATTCTAAGTCCCCTGGAAAGATACCCAGGAGTGGAATAGCAGAGTCATATGGTGGACTCATCCTTAGTTTTTTGAGGATATTCCATACTGCTTTCCAGAGGGGCTGTACCTCTTTCCCCCCTTTCTTTTATCAGAAGCTTTATTTGTTGGAGATAAATGAGGATTTGGGATCACCCACTTGACAATCTTGTTGTTAGGTAATACATTTCCGAAGGCAACTCTCAAACTGTTATTTCCATATTAGCAGTTGAACAAGGTAGCAGATTTAAAATACATATCTCTCAGCAATCTTTTTTAAGGCTGATAAAGTCTTGATTCTATCCTTTTAAGGCATTGTTCAACTTTGAGCACAAGTTTCCTGGAGGCAGAAGCGAGATCGTTCTAACTTCACCATTCAGATGAGAAGTTAGTGTAAAAACAAAATCCTGTTCTCGTGCCTTGGCCCTGGCTGCCCTTTCTGCAGATTGCAAGATGGGCTTCTCCATTCCTCTCTCAGCCCAGCAAAGACAGATGTGCTCAGGTGACATGCAGCCCACCTGGAACTCATTTCACCGAGGAAAACCCTTTCGCCTGCTAAATCTAAAACCTTCAGTGCTGGCAAAGCTGTCAAGAAAGTTGAGAGTGTAACTCTCTGAAGTGTGGACTCTAGATTGTTCTTTCAAATGCTAAGTAAATGCTGTGCAGCACAATCCTAATGAGAATTCATCAAATGTCATATCTTCAGGACAAACCCAAAAACTTAACCTCTGATCATTTCTGCCAGAGTAGCCTAAAGTACACTTTAGAAATAGAAAGGCCCTTCATGAAATGCTGTTTCTTTAACAACTCCACTTCTAAAGGTCCACCTGGAATATTTTATTTTCTTAAAAAAAAAAAAAGTTTGACACTTTTGTCAAAAGACCTCTTGGCTCCTCTTATCTCCCTTCTGTCACTTTCCTAGTCCAATTTGGACGTCTTCTATACAGGCTCCAGAAAAGAAAGTGCCATTCATTCCGGCAAATTTGATAGATGCGTTGTTCCTAAAGCCCATCCCCCCAAGTCTTTTCTATTCATTCAGCACCTGCCCAGCTCCTGTCAGCAGGTTGGTTTTCTCACCCCTTTCAAGGGAGTAGTTCTCAAAGAGTGGTCCCCTGACTCCCGGGAGTCCTAAGGACACAAGGTTTGAAGCTCTTTGCCTGTTTCACCATGTGAGGTTTGCAGCCATGATGCAGAGAGAGGCCACCATGGGTGAAACTTCTAGCACATTAACATCATTCAAGGCAGAAGCACCAAACCAAAGAGAGGTCCTCGTCGTCTTCATGGTAGAAAAAAGAAATAAATAAAAAAGCATTTTAAAAGAATGTCCTTAACAAAGCAAAAGAATTTGCTGATTTTATTAAATCATGAATCTTGAGTTTTTAAAGTTTGCTGAGACCAGACAGGAAACACATTCCAAGTGTCTTTTGCTCTACACTGATGCAGCATGGCTGTCTGGAGGTCCAGCTGTGAACGGAACCACCAGCTCTTTGCATAGAGCATCATTTTTACTTGAGAAGACCCCTGAGCTTGGGAATTTCTGATTCTTAAAGATTTCTATTGTGCTCCTGTGTTACTACGATTTGTGAGTTTTAATCACTGTACAACGACAACAAAATGCAAATATTTGGAAGAGGAGCATGATTCACTAAAGCAATATTTTCTAAAGTGTCAGTGCGGGACATCACAAACTTATGTATGATCAAAAGTTCAATGTGAAAGATAGAACAATGAATTTTGATAGAATAGAGTAAAAAGTTTACTTATGTGATTTAGGATTCTACATCATAACTAGACTTTAAGAAACTTCCCTTACTGAGATTTAATGCAGTTCCAGAAAAGAATATTCAGACTTATCTGAAGAGGAGCATTAAAATATTCCTGCTTTTCTCAAGTACATATTGGGGAGAAATGAGAGTTTTCTCATTTGCTTCAGTACAAGGCACATTTCTCAGCAGACTTGACATAGAACGGAACATGAGAATCTGCTCTTTATATTAAGATAGAGATGAAAGGGATTTACAAAAGTGGAAAAGACCACCACTCTTCTTACCAAGTCATTTTCTTGCAAAGTGCTCATACTTTGTATAAAAATGTTATTTTTGCAATCCCATTCATTTTAAATAAATAACCAAACACGTTTACATTTTTAAACTTTATGATATAGTAAATAGTGATACATAAAACTTGTGTGAACAGAACTCCTTGGGGACTAGATATTTTTTAGGCATGTACAGGTGTCCTGAGACCTACTGGTTGACAACATAGTTTTAGGGAAAATGAAGCAATTTGCCATACAACCCTAAGAGTTTCTCAGAAGGCGATTGTGACTTCAAGGATTGAGTCTCAACATGACCAAAGAGAAACAGAAGATGAGAGTGATAGATTTTGAAGTTTTTAAAAAATTATTGTTCTTTTTCTATATATATAGCAATTTTTTTGCCTATAAAATTACTCCCTCCAAAGTATGCACAATTAGGAATTCTATTTAGAGACATCTTTAACTACTACAGGTGTTTCTATACTTTTTTTTCTGCTCCTGACTATAAGACCCTGTCTGCTTTACCTTTTCATTGGTCATCCCTCCAAATCTGTTTTTGTTTTATTTTTAATTTTTAATGCAGAATACTAGTGGTTATTTTTTTTAAATAAAGAGCATATGATAAATTTCTATGCTCATTTTCTTCATTGTTCTTATAAGGCTCAGATTTCTTCTTGTCAAGGTTATCCTTTAGTAATTCTTTCAGATAGGTTTGACTATAGATAATAAACTCTTAGTGCTTCATAAATGAATAATTTTTCATATATTTTATTTTCAAAATTACTATATTAGCTTTTAGTACTTTTTTTGCTAATGAGAAATCTATCAATCCTTTGTAGACAATCTATTTTCTTTTCGGTCTAAAAGAAGACAATAAAAAAAGATAAGAGGTAAGAAAAAATATATTTGGGGGAGATGATGTTTCCAAATCCCACTATCCAGACTGATGTCAAATTCGCTTACAAATTTTAAATTAAGCTTAGGTCCCTGAGGCCTATTACTATTTTCAACATGTAACAGATGTTATTAGTATAATCTTTTGTTATTACTTTATTTAGATTTTTTCTTTTTTATTCAGAAATTCATTTGTTGAATAATCAAACAAGCTTCTAATGAAATAATATAATATATATATATATATATATATATATAAATTCTGAAAATTAGATTTACTCCCCAAAAGCCCCCCCCAGTTACTCACCCTTATTTTTTTAAGATTTTTTAGTAAAGTATGAATAATAAGTGAATGGATGAATGTATAAGGCTTCCCACTCTGTTGACAATAATTGTAAAATTCAAACCTATTGATAGTGGAAAAGCTGCTGAAGAATTTTAATTTACCAGTCCAGGCAGTAAAGCACATTCATCTCAGAGATAAATGGAGAAGGCAGGTGGGTGATTAGTATTGGTAGAAATCTTATTCCCCTTCCCTTTTACATGGGCTCAGGTGTTCCTGCTAAGACTTGCAGGCGGGGTTGAAGTGGGCTTCTATTCCAGAACAGACAGAAAGAGGTGCAATTGGAGGAGCCAGGACAAATTGTGCCCAGGAAGGAAGCCTCATGAACATTTCATGGGCTTGAGTGAACGGCAAGAAGTCAGGGACAGAAAAGCTCATCACCTTGCTAATGAAGGAAATACACTGTGGTGTGAGAGATAAAGGTCTAGGGGGCTATAGTCCCTATCAGAACAATTGTGTTGGTTGCTGTGGGGACAGGTCACTTGGCTTAACTGCAATGTTAGATTAGTTATCTTGGTTGATTTATTGTAATACCATGATAATTTGTTCTGGAAACTGCTGTTACATTGAGGAAAAAAAAGCTCCCAATGTCATTTTCTGGGTTCTGGTTGTTAAAATCATACCCTAATTCTAGCACCCTTCTCTGGATACTTGGTAGGGATTATTGCAAGGATTAGCAATGACTTTCAAAATATCTTTTAATCCCTGGCATACGTAGACTGCTGTACCCACACATCCAAGCCAACCCACATGTAAATATACTCACACAAGCCCTTAGGAATGGTCTAGGGAAGTGTGTCGTCACACATGGACACACAAAGCAAGTTTTTGAGGACAATGAAGTAAATTCTTTGTTAGGGCACACAAACGCACGTGCACGTGCGCGCGCACACACACACACACCACACTTTTGAGTCATTTAAAAGAATACCCTGTCTTCCCTGCCTTCGATTCCAGGATTGCTTAAGTACTGCTCTGTCCTCGGTACCTCTCTTGGTTGCCACATACAGTTGAATCCCATTAGCCTCCTCTGCCTTGTTCTATTTGAGCTTTTTCCTCTTACTCAGCTCCTTCATTCTTTTGTGGTGCTCATGTTTTTGGTTGACTTTGACCCTCTTCTTCTCTTGAATGCTAGGGATGGAATAGCTTCTTGGTTTTGCTCGAGCCTGGAGGTAGCAATGTGCATTTGCCTTTCAATCTTCACCAGAAAACCTTGGTTTCTCTCAGAAGCTGGCGAGCCCTTTTCCCACCTCACAAATTTCATGAGCCTGCTGTGTGAAAACACATTAAATGGCAGGCGCTGACAATCTTACATGGTTCCTATAGCTAGGGATGCTGGGTCAGGAGGAAGCCTTACCCTGTGACTATCATGCTGCAGAAAAGGGGAAAGATTCAGCTCTTTATTAGCAATTTTGAGTTCTGTCTGGAGGAGCTGAGAAAATACGTCTCTTCTGGGTCTGAAGCAGGGAATTAGAAGTGGCACACATTCTGACTGGTTCATAGTGGGACTGAAATTTAAAGAAAATTCAAACGTACAAAAGAGTAGATTGATTTCTCTAAAACTCGACTGCTTGCTAAATCAGTTCAAAATCACAATCAAGGCCTTTCCCTCTCTCAAATATTCTTCCCTCACCTTTTGCCCCAGGACAGTGTGTGGATATATTCTGTGACAACAGAGTTTTTGCTTTGCAAACCAGTGTACCTGTTTCTTGCGTTATTCTTGGCCTCTGCTGCGATCTCTGCTCACTCTGGGGAAGGCATCTGTATCCATGCACCTCTGTCTCCTGTGTTTCCCTGCCTGATGCCGCAGGTTTATTGCTCTGGATGACTGCTCCAGGGTGTTGGGTCCCCTGCTGATCATGCGCTCGCTCCCCCCTCAAACCCACTGTTTTCACCATCCTCTCTGAAGCTCTCTCATGTTATCTACTTGACTTCTGGTTTTGACCAATTATCCTGTATTCTCTGTTGTGTTGTTCCTGTCCCTTGATGTGACAAATCTCCATCAGGAAGTTCTATACTGAATTCCCAGTGAACCTTTGACCCTAAGTTGGACAATTGGGTAGAGAGGATGATAAGAACATTTCCAAAGTTTGCCCATGTCTTGTTGGTATATTATGGGACACACGGGGCAGGAATGTAGGTGGCCCCCATTGCCCATGTCTTCATCCAACCAGTATTTAGGCTGCTTGTTCAAGGCTGGTACCCACAATGGGCACGGTAGACTGATGGGAGTGAAGGTTTGCTATACATGCCCTGCAGACCTCTTTGGCCTGCTTTGTTTGACTTCATGGAATCGAAAGAGGAATATTTTGAATGAACATAAGATCTTCATGGGCACAAGAACACCTGAAATTGGTCAAAAGAAAATTTTAATACTCATGCATACTTTAATGCTATCATATTATCTAAATTTTCAATATCATACCTTAAATTTGAGAATTCTCAATTCCTAATAGTCCTTGACACTTCATCACAACTTTAAATACTTAATTTTCTGTTCTGGTGTGTTTTTGCTGCCTGTGATTTACTAATTTACTTACTTTATTGTTTAAATAATGGAAGTATCATATAAGGGCTCTATGCATGTCTGGAAAGAAAGTTAATTTTTGATTAACTTGGTCATTTGAGTTGTCAGGTTTTGCATGATTAGTTATATAAAATAATTAATCTCAGTGGTGATGTAACATAAAGAGATAGGGTTCAAATAACTAAAGCAGAGATCAGAGAAGAGATTGAGAATTTTTAGGAGTTGATTATCTTCTTGGTGTTTTCAAATCCTGCAAAATCTGGAGTTTCATAACTGGATACTAGCATCCCTCTGGTCAGATGCCCTGGTAAGCCTGCAGAAGCAACCGTAGCTGTGGTTTGATAGTGTCAGTCTCTGATCTTAACAATATTCAGGGAAGATGCAAGGTGAATTAGATAGAAACTAAACCATATACTAAAAGAACAGTCTCCATATGTATAATTGACTCTGTGTGCATGCATATGTTAACTTTTATTGGGAATAAGGTACTGTTCCTTCTTTGCACTCCAGCAACCATAAAATAGGAAATGTGTCTGAAGATGTGAATGTTCACAGTTTGGAACCTATGGGTGCAGCCCCACTCCCAGGTGGAGGAGGAATGTGTTCATTGCCATTAGAAAATTAACTGTAAGGCAAGATCCAATTTAGAACCAGAGTTATAAGTAGCATTTCTAGCACAACATATACTGTATAAAACACTACTTCATTGGACCCTCAGAAGAACACTTTGCGGGCAGAATGATATTGTTCCTAATTTACGAGTGAACCCAGATGTTAAGTTACTTTTACAAGATAAATAAAGTAGGAAACAGAGAAGGAATTTGCATATGATAATGATCATTTTGCTGGTTAATTCCCTAATCATAGGCTTTTGGGTTGTCTTATGTACTTTTTTTTTCATCCAATACTTTAAAAGCACTGAAGTGATGTCATCTCTGTCAAATGACTTGGTTAACTCAGATTCATTTGCTTCAACATTTTTTGTTTTTAAAGAGGGAGAAGGACAGTGTGAGAGAGGGACAGTAAGTAAGAGGGAAAGGGAGAATCAATTCTGTTTAGTTTTTTACATGGCTTTCATTGCTCCAACACTTTGTTGTGCATGTGGTGCTGGGGTTTGAACCTGCATCTTCGTGCATGCCAGGCAAGCACCCTAACTGCTGAGCCACTACTTCAGTCCTTGCTTCAAGTTTTTACTAGGACAATTTCAATTATGTAGGAAAGTAAAATGAAATTATAATAAATGCCCACATATTCATCAGCTAGAATTAAGAACTGTGTACCTAGAGTTAAGAACTGTGTACCTTCATTTGCGTTTATTACATTTTTGCTACATTATTTAAAATAAATTGTAGACTTTTTGACAGTTAATCTCCAAATGCTTCAGAAGGAATACTCCAAAAATAGACATGTTCCTACTTTACCACTCTTGTTGTATTACTATTCCTAAGTCCTTACTATTAATGAACCTCCCCCATCAATAATGAATTTCCCCCCATTAACCTAAGAATGAGACCTGTGGTTTGGTGTGTTCACAGCAAGATCTGGTTCAAGTTCACAGTCCAGTTGGTGGCTGTGTCTTGGTTTTGCCCTGGGTCCTCACAGCCCTCCTCCGTGCCCCTGTGCTGGTACCTGTTGAACTGACCCCACCCGATAGCCTGGAAGAGTTCCCTGCTCTGGGTTTCTCAGATTGCTTAACTGGTTCTCCCCAGGGCTGAGATGCTGTTTACTAGAAATTAGATTTACAATCTCTAGGAGGATTTTAGAACTGCATCAGGGGCGAGATACAGGAAGCACACATCCAGTGGAGCCACCCTTAGAGGTGCTGATGCTGGTAACTGCACCAAGATGATTGTCATTTGCTTCTAAAGAGGGGATTCTTGTTGTTGTTGTTTTGCAGTAGTTTTCATGATTCACTTCAATTAGTTCTGAACTCTGTCTTGGACACATGTACTCGTCTAGTCTTAGAACTCAGCTGTGTCTGCAGTAAGAGCTTCAGAGCTGTAGAATATGACTTGTAGGTTTGAACCAATGTGGAAAGAAATAGGATGCTTTGCAGAGGATATTCCATTTATCTTTCAACTCAAACTGGAATAAGCAGTTTCCCAGTGAGACATTGTCGACTAAGGAGCAGACAAGTCACATCTGAACCACAACCTTTCCCAGGTGGCCACCTTCTAGTTTTTGGCAGACCATATTCCTTGAGCAGCCGTGGATGTGAAACCTGCCTTAATGATGGTTCAGAGTTCATAAGAGCAGATCTAGAGATCAAGGTTTCCCTCCTCTTCCCCGCACCCCACATCCTGAGAAGAACTGAAAAATAAAAGTAACTCATTATTCAATTTTATGACACATTTTTCACCTAGCAGTGACAACTGATAATCAGAAGAAATCTCATTATCAATGTATACATGTGTGTATGCCCATACATGTATATAAGCATATATATATATACACACCTCTATGTATACATCATTGTATAAACATATAGCAACACATATATGCTGAAACACACATGTAGGTATATATGCCTGTATATATGTATTTTTTTCAAAAGCAAATTAGAGTCTGAGGTATACAAAGAGAAACCTTTTTCTTCTGTATTCTGCAGGACCACATTCTCTTCTGCACAGTGGTCCTGATGTGTCAATAAATTTTAAGGAGTTTGTTTTCACTGAGTAGCACTTTTAAAGCTCTTTGGTGGAGGGACATGTGGCCTGGCTTCACTGATCTGCAGCAACGCCCCCTCTGAGTACTATTACCAGCCAGACGGTCCCCTTGCTGAGTAGTTATGAAGGTTTATGACCTAGTTATAAACAGGAGAAGGGAGCTTATGTTAATGGGGTCAACACTGTTTCTGTTATGTCTTTGACTTATTAAACACTTCCCCAAAGGGAATACCTTCCCCAAACCGGCTAAACAGAGAGAGAGAGTTCTAGCAGCTGAAGATTTCCACCATGTCTAATGATGTGGAGCTGCCTCTGAAGCCACAGGCCACCACACAGCGACACCCATTTCACTGCCACTGTTACATTAAAACTGACTCATATGTTTGTGTATGTTATCATTTCCATAACTGGATTTTTGTCTCAGGTTGCTCTGCCATAATGAAATACCAGACTGTTCCTTCTAGTTCTAGAAGCTGCAAGTCCAAGATGGAAGTGACAGCTGAGTTTCTATTGCAGATTCTCTTCCTGACTTGTAGTTGACCAGTTTCTCACTGTGTCCTCACATGACAGAGAGGAAGGAAGGAAGGGAGGGAGGGAGGGAGGGAGGAAGGGGCTGTAAGTGAGCATAACACTCTCTGGGGTCCCTTCTTGCAGGGGCACTAATCTCATCATAGGGCCCTGCTCTCATGACCTCGTCTCACCCTAATTACCTCTCAAAGGCTCCATCTCTGAATACCATCCCACTTGGGTTACAACTTCGACATATGGATTTGAGGGGACACAAACATTCAATCCATAGCAATCTTCATACGGGAGTGAATGGGAAGAGAACATTACATCTACTTTGTCAGACCTATGGATTTGTGGATCAGACTGCAGAGACCTAGCTTGTGGGTGCCTTATTCCTCAACTGTTGGGTTCTGAGTTAGGAGGAGAGGCTTCTGCCCCAGAAAAGCGATCCTGGATCAGATGAGAGTGTGTACTCCATCACTGAGTTCAATATAAGCATTAAAGAAAAGTTTGAATACAGGGTATGGTTGATAGATGAGATTGTAGTTTCATGGTTTCCGTACTTTGCCAATTTATCCCAGGATTTAAAAAGTCATCAGCTTGTTGTTTGGCTAAGTTGACAACCAGACAGCAGCTCTTACCAATGATGGTTTTGCAAATGCAAATTTGGACAGTCCTTTTAAAAATATGGCCCTCAGTGCGTTCTTTGAGCTTTGGTGTGACAAGTGACAGGAGGTCACTTAGCCAGCCAGTTTCCCTCTCCTCTAGCTTCACCCACCTCAAGCTGGTGGGCTACTGCAACCTGCCACCCACGCTTGCTACCCTGAAGAGCAGAAAGAAAGAAACAAAGTGAAATGTCATCCAAGGGAAGAATCACGCCAGAGTTACTGGTGCGTTTATGTTTTCAAAGTTTCAGGAAATCTCTGATGAATATTAGGGTAAAAGAGATAATTTGCTTCTTCACAGGAACACATTTTTAATGCAATTTATTTCCTCCTTTGGCAGCTTAAGGCAATCTGCCTACATATAAAGGAAGCAAAATAAAACAAAATAAGCTGTTTGGGGAATTGATTCTCCAGCAAATCCATCTTGATGAGCCACTGTCCCCAGTTAAAATCAACAACAACAAAAAAGGATGCTTGCACCCCTAGTTTACTCCTCCAGTGCCATTGGGCTGCTGGAATTTTTCATCAACCCACATGGCTGCGTGATCACTGTCGTCCCATTATGTCCTGGATATGTGGCCAGGCAAGGGGTATGCATTTTATTCCTTGCAGAGGAAGAAATATAAACCTATCCTGTCCAGGCCTGGATTATTGAAGGGACCGCTCCACAGATTAGCTGAGCAGATCTCCTTCCTCCATGCAAGGCTCGAATCTTCAAATCCATCCACAGTCTCAACAACAAAGTTGAAGCCCATGTGTCGATAAAGTGAATCGCGACTTATGGGTCCCACCAAGGAGCTGCTCTGGCATGATGGCCGATAGGAAAGGGGATGATGGTTGCCATTAGGACAAAAGCTATGAGCCACAACTCAGCAAATAGCCTGTAATTAGTGAGGTCTATGCAGGCATGAGTTTGATGGTATTAATTAATCAAATGAATGTGTTTTGTGCTAGGAAACATGGTAAGATTTAAAGACCCAGAGATGTTAATAAGGTGTTGTCTCTGCCTTCCAGTAGGTGACAGAGAGGGAGATCAGCAAGACTTTCAAGGGGGAGTCAGGGCCCTTCTTGGGGAGATCAGGAAAGGCTTCCAAGGAGAAGCAAGTTGTGAAATAGGGAAAGGTCCCAGTAAAAATCACCAGGCAGTATATGGTAAATAAATCTGAGGAAATCAAACAGCTATTGAATAAGAGCTTGCAGAAGGGAAGATGAGTCCTGTTCAGAATGGAAAGAGAAGATGGAGGAATACACTGAGGGGAGCCATCACACCCTTCGTCCCTCCTTGTACACACAGTCTTTGGGGAGCAGATCTAGTGACTCTGGGATATTTGGGATCAGCAGAAAGTCATTGCTTTCTGGATGTGCAGGAAGAAGGGAAATATCAGGCTAGGTCAGCTGTTTACACGTTTTTTAAGCAGTATCATACTTGCATGGAGAAGCAGCTCGACCCGGCTTGTTCTCTTACTCTAACATCACTCCCTATAAAACAGCAAGGGGTGGAAGTTAACTAGCAGGCAGTGGCATTGTAGTGCTGTAGCAAAAGGAGAAATGTGAAGTTTATTTCCTTCAAACTTAAATTCAAGAGGGAAAAACATCTTAATTTTCATTTTGAATTTGACTCTTGAGCTCTTAGACGATTCCCAAGGAATTTTTTAGAAACCAACCTTAGCTAATCTTTCCGTCCTTGGGTTCCTGAAGGAACTTTCCCTCCATGTGGTAAATGAGTATTCCAACCACTGTGTCAGGAGTGGGTTCTTGGCTGGGCAGTCGGTGTGATGCTGATAGTCACTGACACGAGGGGGGAAGCTTTCCAGCTGTCATCAAATATAGCTTCGTCCACCATTCCTCACACCGAGGTAGCCAGCTACCTGCAGAAGTAATGTCTGAATGTGGGTGCATCTCCTGGATGTGTGATTTTTGTTTTTAGTTTTGTTTTTTAATTAGGGAATGAACCCAGGGGTGTTTTGCCACTAACCTATAACCTCAGCCTAACTTTAATTTTTTTATTTCAAGACAGTGACTCACTAAGTTGCTCAGGGCCTTAATAAATTGTTGAGGCTGGCTTTGAACTTGTGCTCCTCCAGCTTCAGCCTCCAGAGCCGCTGGGATTACAGGCGAGCACCTCTGTGCCTGCTCAGTGAGTGTTTTGATGCTTTAAACAGCAGGTTAAGTTGGCATAGGCCTTTGGTCATATTACCATGAACTCTTCTTAGCAGTCTGGGACTGTTCTGTCATGCACAGGAGCGTGTAGAGGCTTTGCATGAAGGTTTGAGACCTATGGAAGGACCAGAACCCACCTGTCTTAGCTAGGCCTGATTCCCTCTGAGACCTTGAGCAAGTCACTTGGACACTTGTTCCTTTTGAAATGCGGTGAGTTAGACTTGTGACCTAAAGAAATCCCTCATATTCATTAGTCTATGATTCTAGGGATGCTGTGATACAAGTGGAGTCATTGTAGTTTCAGGAACGGGACTTACAGGAATCCATCTCTGCTTCTGTTCCTAGGACCATCAGTATATTCCCAGGGTGCCTGAGTCACATTGGCTCCCAGGACTCAGTTTCCTACCACGTTATTGTGAGATAAAGAGGTTGGCAGTACTGGATTTTGACACTGATTCCCTTAGTGAGAGACATATGGAGGGGATTTGTGTAAGGCTGTACCTGTCACGTGGTAACGAGACCTGTTCTCGGATAAAGCCACCTCTCTCTGTAGTTCTTGGCTGCTGCCGAGCAGTTTTGTCTCTGCTTATATTTCTATTATCTGAATTTAGCTTGTGATGACAGAAAAACTAATAGGTGGTTATGCCCCGTTGATAATTTTGGGTAGCTCTGCTGTGGAATGGTAGGGCAGTTGTCAACTAAAACCAAGCGGTTGAATTTGGAGTATCTGATGGGCACCACTTCGTAGGATACTTGGTTTATTTTACACGCCTCTGGCAGCTTTTTAAATGGCTGTTTTCCTTATGAAGCACTGATTACTTGCTACTTTATGCAAGACATTGTTTTAGGCTCTCTGGGAAACACAGAGATGGCCCCTTTCTTCTAAAAAATAAAAAATATAGAGAGGGAGATTTATATGTGGTAGGTATTTCTTAGTTAAAATTGAACAGCATAACTATGATTTTTTTTTGTTTTTTCAAAATATGTGCTTGTCATATTATTGATCTGGTTAAAAATTACCTAAGAGATCTAAAACAATCATAAAAGTGCTTGGGATTTTGTTCATAAGTGATATTGAATTTTGATGCACAATGACTAGATACGCTCAGAAACCTAATCCACTTGAGGTCTAATGTATTGAATCACAAGTGACCCAAGAAACAAGCCTGTACATTGAAACTACTTCTTCATTTGCTAGGAAATGGCTAACTCAATTTTTCTCCACGTTGAAATATGTAGGACAAATTATAACACACCGTTTCACTTCTTCAGGAATTTTAATTATTTGGCTTGCACGATTCCATATCATTAAAAATATTTTCACCCTACAGCTTCTTAGTAGTTCTCGTCCAATTTCATGCCAGACTTCGAGGGTGCTGGTACTTTTGATATTGATATTTCAATTGTGGCTCAGGATGAGGACAAAGATAAGTGAGAAGAATAATTTCTGTACTCGTAAATGCAGATTAGTATTGGAGCCTCTTTTTGGAGTTCAAAGATGATTACAGGAGACTAAAGTGCCGCCTTTTCTAAGAATGAAGGACACTGTTTCCCAGGTCGCTTGAATGGCATGATAACTGTGGCTACAGGTCTTGTGATTCCTTAATTCTTGTAATTTCCAGTAGTTAAAGATGATGGAAGCAATTCTAGTGTCTCGGTCTCACCTTAAGAGATCTAGGTATTATATGTAAAAATATGCAAATGTGGTAGACAAAATCCCCTAAAATGCTTGAAGTGATTTCTATTTAAAGGATTTATGCTGTGAGGTAAGAGTATTCAAAACTCTGGCCAAGGGGCCTGTGTAGAGGTCGCCAGGCACAGAAGTCGAGCTGTCTTCTGTGACCTCCCAACTGTTTTCTGAAGGGTAAGAGAAGCAGATTTACATACAATCCCCTCCTTGCTAACTTTTTTCTTTTTTCACAAAATATTGCTATATTAAACCAAAAGGAATATTTTCAGATCTTTCTCTTATGTAGAAGTAGAGCCAGTGGAGAATAATACTCAAGTAAAAGAGGAATTCCTCTTCCGTAGTGCTCCAGGGAAAGTTAAGATGATCTTTCTCTCATTTATACAGGCATGGGACTCTTGTGGCCCCCAAGGGAAGTTGTTTCTCACACCACCCGTATCAGTAGCTGCTGAAGTACGCCACCGTGCAGGGTCCTGGTTCCTGTGGCTGCTGTGTGCAGTGGCCACAGGAAGTTTGTGGCAATGAAAGGGGAGAGTATTCCAATCCCTTTCTGTGGAACACTCTTTCCATTGAACAGACTCAATTGGGGGGAAGATGAACTTGAAAAAAAATTGCAGAATACTGGATTAAATTGCTAGTTATGTTATCAACATCAGGTCTTCTTTCAGTTATGAATCTAATGCTTGTTATGAAAATCCTGTGTGAGTGATGTTGTGGGCATGGTTTTCTGTTAAACATCTATTAAATATTGAAAGCTAGTAAATGTTTTATGGTTTTATTAGTGCATTGTAATTAACCATAATAGCAGGATTCATTGCAATTTATTCATATGTGCACATGATGTAATCTGCTCCGAGTCATTCCCCTGTACTTCCCTGCACCCCTTCCTCAGCAATCCTAGCCTCCCTTCTATTTGTTTTAATTCATACACCATAATTCTACAGGTAAGTGGGGTTCATTGTGACATCTGCATATGTGCACTTAGAATGACTTAGTGATTTCGTTCCTTGGTACCTTCCATTTCTCTTTCCTCTTTCCTCCCCTCCATCCTCTGGTTCTACTCTTCTGTCTTCATGAGATCACTTTTTAATTCCATTTTTCTCCTTTGTTTTCACATATGAGGAAAAAAAATTTCACCCTTGACTTTCTGAGTCTGGCTTTCTTCACTTAGCATGATGTTCTCTGGTTCTATCCATTTACCAGTAAATGCCATAGTTTTTTCTTCTTTGTGGCTGAGTAGAACTACATCGTGTGTGTACATACCACATTTTCTTTATCCGTTTGTCTGTTGACAGGCACCTGGATTAGTTCCATAACTTGGCTATTGTGAACATTGCTGCTATAAACATTGGCATACCTGTATCACTATAGTACACACAGAGCAGATTTTAGTTCTTTTGGGAAAATACCAAGGAGTGGACTAGCTGGGTCATAAGGTAGTTTCATTTCTAGTCTTTTGAGAAAAAGTAAAAATTTGAGAAAAGTTTGGAAGGTGCTGTTTTAGAGATTTCCAGCTCTAGGAGAGGAGTCTGGTGTGGGAAGAAGGCTCTGTCTTGTGCTCACCTCAACGCTGTCTGATGGTGGAGGCACCATGCATTTGGCATCTCTAGTGTCACTTTCCTGTGCTATTCTTCCTCCCATTTATCTCCATTTTCAACCTGACCCCTAAAGATCTTCTTAGCAGAGATACTTTTTAATGACTTAAAACAGAAGCATCTAAAACTGTGATTGGAATTAATAAAATAAGAAGTTGTTATATTACTGGTGGATTACTAGTGGCATTTTTGTGGGTTTTTTCTTGTTTGTTTTCACAATAACTATATTTTTGAAAGGTGAGGTGTGTCCTTGATGCCAGTTTGTGAAGTTCAGTGTAGCAAATCCAAGCCCTTGCAGAGTGTGATAGGGTTGCTCATGAATGTGCAGCAACCTAAGAACAACAATGGATTCCGCTGTTTTTTGTTTGTTGTTTTTTGTTAAAAAAAAAAAAAAAAAGGTATGGAAAGGCAGAGTATGGGTTGGTGTTAGGGTTCTGCTCTGTGCCATGTGCAATGTGACCTCTCCAGGTTTGGCTTCTTCATCTGAATTGAGAGCATTTGGACAGATTAGTGGAGGAGCTGATGCACAGCCTGCAGGGGGTTCCTGGCCTTTCACCCCCTCTTCATTGTTTTGCCTCCATTGTTAACCTTGCAAGGAATTGGGTCCAGATGCAGCCTGGTACATAGGTGGAAGAATTGATTGGGTTTCAAGGTTAGGTCAAGGGTAGTTAGAGCTTAGCAGCTAGGCTGCTTTCTAGCTGGACATTCCAAAATTCCTTTGTAGGAAGGGTTTTGGTAGCTGTGCAGAGTATCTGTGCCTGAGCCTGGCTCCCAGCAGGACAGAATTGCAAGGTGAGTCAACAGAGGGGACTGCAGTAGCCAGCCTGACTCTCAGGTCCTGATGACTGGCAGTTACTGGGGGGCGTGCTGATGGTGGACTAATGACTCAGACACCTGGCTACCCATTTCTTTGCCTGTGCAAGGTCTCTGCATAGTAAAATGTTCTTTCGCTGTAAAAGTGGAAAGCATGGCTTGAACATCAATAACAGGTCAGACAAGTCTGAGACCAGCCAAAGGGCTCAGACTTCCTGCTAATGTCTGTAGAGGAAGATTCTATTTCACTTTTTTTTTTAACCCACCTAAAAACTAGGATATCTTAACGTTTCTGAGGTTTAACAGAAGGTGATTTATAACATCTCTAAATTATAGGAAAATACATATGCCTGTTCTTACAGTTTTGGGTTTTTTTTTTTTTTGAATGTCTGTCTTTGTCCTCTCTATGCCAGTTGGTTCCTTTTCTTTATCTCTTCTCTCTTTGTCTCTGTCTCTCTCCCTTTCTCTCCACTCTTTTCCCCCTCTACCCATCTCTTGCACATACTGATGTCTTTTAAAATATTTCCGCCCACTTTTGAAGAGGAATATTCTTACCTGTAGTCATTACCTACTAAGCATTGCAAGGTGAGTTACACTTCTCCTGTGCTCAAGAGAAGACAGCTAATCTTTCAGAAAGGGCCTGATTTTTGAAAATAATAACATTCATTTCTGAACTAGTCCTATAAAATTTGCAAAGAATTCTCACATATGTAATCTCATTTAATTGTTAAATATATTATCATCTCCACATCATAGCTGAGAAAGAGGTAGCGTTTGGGGAAAGGCTGAACAAAGGCATTTGTGTGAAGTGCCTTAGCAAGGGTCTGAGACGTGGCAGGGGCCCCTGAATACCCTCCCCCTTTCCTTCTGAGGTGAGGAGTCCAATTCTGAGCTCTTTCCATATTAACCCACAGCCTCCAGGACAGAGCACTTGGCTGAGCCAAGCATTTCTGAAATAGAAGGGAGGGAGTTCCTATATGGTTATTTCTCTATTTCTGTGTCTGCTGTCAAAAAGCACCACTTAGACTTAAAGGCTGGGAAGTGCAATGAATTGGCAACCTGATAGGACAAAGAAAGCACACACTTCTGCTTTTGATTTGTTGTAAACTCGAATGTCCACTACACACATCTGGGGAAATGGGAGTTTTCTGTTTTATTTTCTTTTTCCCTCTACTCATTTATCTTAGGTGAACTGCCATGCAGAAAACACTGTTAAACATGGTGCCCTGCAGGGCCCGGAGTTGAGGCACACTTGGGGACAGGGGAGCCACACACGCATGCGATGTGAGTGGCGGAGCAGAACACCGAGCGCCAAGTGGTCATTTTGTTGGAACACTTTGCAGAACAGATGGGCTTTTATGAGTTCTCTGAAGTTTGTTATTATAAACCGAAACTGTTGTTCTGAGGATTCTTTTCTTCTATATCCATTTTAATATCTCTGCTTGCACTTGGTGCTTATGAAATGCACAGACAGATCCCCCTTGGATGGGACATCAGTGATCTCCCTTGCTGGGCTCTGCAGATGTGCTCACTTCCCGTAGAGTGTTTGCCCACCATGGAGGTATTGGTCAGGGAAGGCCATAGTGCAAAAGCAACTGACCACCAGGTCTCATAAGGCCTCCGAGGTTTGCTTCTTGCTTACTCATTCCAATCCAGGTTGCAGGGATACAAACAGCAGGGAAAGATGGAATTCCTCTCCACATGGTCACTCAGAGATCTAGGCCAATAGAGCTTCCACATTACCGCATAATCCTTTGGGGGTTGCTGGATGAAGAAAAGAAGCCACCTGTGAGGTCACAAAGGACATTTCTGTTTCCGTAGCTCCTGTGTCATTCCTTGCCAAGTTTTACTGGCGAGGACTAGCCACTTGGCCTTGGCGATCTTCTAGGGTATGGGGGAGTAAAGTTTTCTTTAACCAGGAAGGAAGAATAGAAAGTGGAATTTGATGAACACAAATCCTTTTCTCAGCCTTATTCGATGTTAGCAGCGATGTGAAGTTCTTCTTCACTGGGGACTTTGCCGTGAGCACACACTTTGCAGTAGACTCCTTTATTCAAGAACAGAAATGCACATAAGAAGAGCAACCAGTTAATAAAAATCTTTATCTTGGCCTCAAATTAAAATATTAATTTAATGCAACTAAAATTTCACGTGATACTCATCTTTTCATGCTCATTTTCTTAGATAACACAAGCTTACATTCTCTAAGCACACACTAACTAGCCAGGAAGGACCCTAGAATTCCCTGGGTGGCAGAAGAGGTTAAGCTACATGAACATCTTTGATAGCAGGACTCTCGACATTCAAAAATGTAATGTGATAAAATTTGAAATTGGAATTTTTGGCATTTCTTTGGTCCTCCAGGATGAGAAGGGTACTTTGTAGTATTTTTTAACATGCATATTTCTATGTACTATTTTTTTAAGAGAGAGGGACAGTGAGAGAAAGAGAGAAACAAGTTTTATTTAGTTTTTCATGTGGCCTTCTTTGCTCCAAGACTTCATTGTGCACGTGGTGCTGGGGTTTGAATTCGCATACTCGAGCATGCTGGGCAAGCTCTGAAACCACCGAGCAACTGCTCCAGCCCTTCTATCTACTCTTAAGTATAGAAAAATATAAAGTGAAAACACCACTTGTCTCATGCATTTCTGGTAGCAGTACACATTAATACAATTCTTTGAGAAAACAATCAAGCTGATTGTATCAAAAGCTTTCCAAGTGCAGTATTGCTACCAATACACCAAGAGTTATTAAATGCTCATAATCCCATCTCTGGGAATCTAACTCAGATGAACACACTAATCCCTTTTTAACTATCTCAGGTAACACCCATGAAGGACAATGTGGTGATGCTGGTGATGTGAATGTCAGGTCCGTGTCCTCTCGGAGTAGAAGAATGAAACCGAGGGACACCGAGGCAAGCGTAGTAGATGAATTTTATTATAGAAATTAAAGCACAGGGAAAAGAGCAGACTTCCTCCAGAGTGGGCGAAGGGGACAGAGCCAATGAGGCAGTGAGGTTTGCCCCTTTTATATGACGTCCTCTCCTGGATTGGTCACTGATTCCCTGCTCCTATACCTAGGACACAGGCACGGGGATTTCTGTTCCAGTCTTTGGTCAATGCCTTAGGAGCCAATAGAAAGAATGTGGTTCCTTCCTTAGCAGCAGGGAGTGTCTGCACCTGGCCTATCTTGTCAGACCCTCATTAGCATTGGGGGATGTCTATGTGCTCTTAGGAAAGATGACCATCAGTTAATTTTCTCCTTATCAACCCACATTGTTCTGCCAACACTGAACTGCCTAATTTTTTCTGCCTCAGTGGTAGGCAACTGTCCTAAAACTGTTTTGATAAGGTCATAATTTAAGTTGTCAGTTCAGGGATAGAGAAAATATGGCATTATATAGATCCCTCTCTTCCAAAATTGAGTAAATAAAGATTCCGAAAAGCATCAGTTAATCTAAGTAAACTGGGCTGTTTGGCATTAAGCCCTGTTTCTTCCATTTTTTTCTTTTTGTAGACTGTGAGCTCTGGTGGCAGATGTGCCCAGGAAGTCTGTTTTCTACAGATCCTTCAGTTTCAAATAAAGACACCCTTGTTGGGAGTCTCGACTTTCTTACCTGCATTCTTTTGTGTTTCACAAGGTTTGGTAGGAAGACCAAGGAACGAAAGAAACATTCATGTTTCCTGCTGGCATGCATTTCAAGGTCCGGCTTCCCATTCGTAGGTGGCAAATGTGGGCCACATATGTCCATAAGCTCCTGCTAGGAGGTGGAAATTATCCTTCCTTCCCCACTTATGGTCTGTTTTCTGTTTTAGGAAGCTGATTTGGACAGACTATTGGTAGAAAGAATGCCATGTTTAAAATTTTTGTTTATCCCTAAACTATGGGTTTGCAGAAAATTGCTATTTCAAAATCTGGGAAGAAAAGGCTATTTGGATAAGAGCATCATAGATTTATGTCAGTTTATTCATTTAGAAGAAAATTAAAATACTCCCCTCTCCATACCTATAAAACCACATTAAAAACAAAAAGTGATCTACTACAGGACTATTAGGCAACTTAAGAATTGTTATAAAGACTATGAATAACCCCATTATAATAATATAATTAAAAAATAAAACAATAGCCATTTCTATCGGTACCTACTCTGTGCCAACCATAGTCTTTTATCCCCCATTCAACTCCAATTTCAAGTGTTTATCCTGGAAGAAACTCACCACTGGGCTAACAGAGGGGCCTCAGGTGGACGAACCTAGGCGTGGGCAGCATCTCTTCCTCCACTGTGGGCCTTTTATTTATTAAAAGAGAGAAAGAGAGAGAGAGAGAATCAATTTTATTTAGTTTTTCATGTGGCCTTTGTTGCTCCAACACTTCCTTGGGTACATGGTGCTAGGGTTTGAACCTGCATCCTTGCACATGCCAGGCAAGCGCCAAAACTGCTGAGCCACCACTCCAGCCCCTCGATAATTCTTTTAAGCCTAATAGTTTTGATGGTTCCAGTCAAGAGTGAGGAGGACATTGAGCATTAACAGTTGTCATAGTTTTATACACTTCTTTCTAAATTTGCATGCTTACATAGGTGAATTCAAATACATTCATCATGAGATATATAAACATATTGGCATTTCTTCTGATGATTTTCCCAGAAAGAAAATCCTTATGTTTTACATTTAAATGAAGCTTGTGGTCTAAAAAGATGCTTGGCAGATACCATAAAATTCTTGTGCTCTTAGGAAGTTGAAAGAGCAAATCCCTTAAGTCTCTGGGAAAGCACAGGATGATCGCTGAATGCAGTGGTGCATTCCTGTCAGCCCAGCCACTTAGGATGCTGAGGCAGGAAGACTGCAGCTTGGAGCCCAGCCTGGGCAAACTAATAATGCCCTGAAAATAAAAATTAAAGGAAAGGGCTGCAGTGTGTAGCTCATGATAGAGCAGTAGCCTAGTATGTGCAGGACCCTGGGCCCAATCCCCAGCACCACAAAAGAAAACAAAACACAAACACAGAGGAACAAGCATTGCTTTGAATTGAAAAGTCATAAAACCAGTAGAATAATTTGAAGGAGGAAAAAAAATCCACATGTGTATCACAAAATAGAAACTCTTAAGGAAGGTGTTGTGTCTCATCATTTTTGAGTCTCTGGTGCATAGATGAATGGCCAACAGCTAGCAAGCATGGGATGGCTGTGGAACACAAGAAGGAATATATTCCTCAATGATTCATAGATATAGCCTTGGTCATGGGGGTGTGAAGGTTGCTAGACAGAGAGGTGGTTCTCAGCCAGAGCAGATATTCTGTATTCTTATGTTCTTATCATTCTTCCTAAAACAATAAAATATCACTGTCCTTATTATTCCTAGCAATCAGCAATCTGCAAGTACATCTAGGCCAGTAGTGAAGAGTAATTGTTAATGGATCAGAAAGCAACATAGGTGATACAATGAGAAATTCTCATTTCCTTTCTAGCAGCCAAATGAAAAAGAAGAAAAAAACTTACCTCTCATGTATGTTTGGTGTGTCTGCAGCTAAATACTCTGAGTTATTTATAGACATTGTCTTGGTTGATCTTCACAATGTGTGAGGAAGCCATTTAATTTTTTTTTAAAGAAAAAAGATTTAGGTAATTAAAGTAAACTTACCTTAAATCATGTAACTTGTTAGTGCGAGGGCTGGGTTTTGAACCCATTGAGTGATTCTAGGATGTTTGCTTTCAGGTCCTGTTCTGTGCTCTATGTTTTAGGAAGATAATCCTTCAAGGGGCTCTTGGGTAGAATAGTATAATTTTAATACTGTATGAGAAATTGGGAATAAAGGAAATATAATGGAAAGCAAAAATTATAAAAATGGATTTCACTGTGGCTCAACAACAAATTTCATAAATATGTGACCACTGGAATTTATCTTTGAGAAATAAATAATAATCTTCCTTTTTCCTTCATTTTGCATCCTTAAAAACATCATTTTAGTGTGTTCTCTGAATGTTCTGGTATCTCTGTGCTTTAATTAGCAGCTGTTTGCAAGTGTGATAGGTGATTCATGCTAGTCTTAATATTGTATATAATTGGATCTCAAAGGCAAATTTATCTGTCAGAGTAAAATTGATCTACAAGTAGTTCCCTCCAGCTAATACCTA
Organism: Aplodontia rufa; assembly: GCA_004027875.1. NCBI lineage: Eukaryota > Metazoa > Chordata > Mammalia > Rodentia > Aplodontiidae > Aplodontia > Aplodontia rufa. Next base: position 8,189 of record PVKS010024775.1, on the reverse strand, counting down.
AATTAGTTTCACCTGGACTCTGCCCTCCAATTCCTTCTGAATTATACCCAAGAAGGAAAGCTAACAGCTGGTGGAGAAAGCAGCAATTTTATCCTAAAGATATGAAGGTGAGTCCAAGCTGATTTTGAAAAGAACAAGAAAATTAAATAACTTTATAGGCTAATCTTGGGAAAATCAAGCTTAAAAATCCATTGTATTTTAATATGTTTAGAACCCACAATTCAAAATGGATACTTCCAAGTAATACTGTCAAGACTCTTCAATCCGTGAGCAATAGAAAACTTGAGAGAGGAGGGGGTTTGGGATGCTATTCTAAGTTTTCTGTTCATGTAAACATAAAACCACCCACAGTGGTTTCACATGAAATGGACAATGAGTTAGCCTTGCTGAGAGGTAGAGTAAAGAGTGGTTTATGTTAGCATGGTTTGAGGGTCTTCCTTTTCCCAGGCTATATTCTCAGGAGCCTCCCACTCCAGCTCAATTTATCACCCACTGTGTCTTATCTCCTCCCATGACCTACAGAGCCTCACTATAATATCCATCTTTCATTCTAGATTCCAGCACCTATTCCATTGTGCTTACTGTATATCATTCCACTAGAGATGAATTCTCTTTCTAATCATTCAATCCCAGGAACATGTGGTGTATCAAAGAATTCTACCAGTATCATTTAATGAGAAAAATATGAGGAGCGAGCTTGCAAGACCCAGTTCAATTGGCATTAAAAGCGTTGGATAGTGACTTGGATCTCTCTGATCAAGCTTCTCCATCTGTCAAATGAAAGACATTTGCCTCACTGATTTTTGCCCAAAAAGTGTTCTGAAGAAGAAGCTTTATAAGATTCTATGCAAATAAAATTAATTTGGAAAACAAACTTGGAAAATATTCCATATCCCTCTTAGATGTTAGTGGCATATGAGAAAGGCTTTCAGAAATCATGTAGTTAAAAATTATATGATCAAGAATTAGCTTTGCATTCATACAGTGTTTTCCAAAGTTCTGATACTGTGGAACCTCCCTCTTTTAAGAAAACACATTAGTTAGGGGTTGGAATGGTGGCTTAATGGTTACGGCACTTGCCTGGCACATGCAAGGTCCAGGGTTTAAACCCCAGTACCACAGACACAAATAAGTGTCAGAGAAACAAAGGCCAGATGGGAAAATAAATAAAATTGATTTTCTCTTTCTTTCACTCTTTTTCTCTCTTTAAAAAAAAAAGAAAGAAAGAAAACATTAATATCTAGGCTTTTAGGATTCCAAAGGAGAAACTACAAATTCCCTACGAACTCCCTTCCAACACAAAGGCATGTAAGATTATGATCATTGGATACCATCCATCAGCTAACTTCACTGCTAACCCGGAAATACACCTGCACAGGTAACAGCGATCTCTTTCCAAATATAACCCCTGAATTTATTTCCCCTCAAAAAAACAATTATTTAGTAGCCATTTTGTAGGAGATAATATATAAATGGCCCTTTGTAGCCACAGGTTCCAAATACACAGTTTCAACCAAATATGAATAAAAAATGTTTGAAGAGTCATTTCACTTGTGCTGCAGATGTACACAATTTTTCTTGCCATTTTCCCTAAATGACTATTTACAAATCACCTGCATTGTATTCAGTACTATACATAATCTAGTGACGATTTAAGATACACAGGAGTTGCATAGATTCTATGCAAATACTAAACCATTTTACATAAGGGTCTTGAACACCCTCACATTTTGGTATCTGTGGGGTGTCCTGGAACGAATCCCATGGATATGCTGAAAGACAACCACATCAGCAGTTGTTTTAGTCAGCTTTTATGTCACTGTGACCAAGATGCCTGACAAGAACAACTTAGAGGAGGAAAGGTTAATTGGGGACTCGTGATTTCACAGGTCTCCGTCTGTAGATGGCAGACTCTGCTGCTCTGTGCCCAAGGGAGGCAGAACATCATTGAGAAAGAGCCTGGGGAGGAAAGCACCTTAGTTTATGGTTGTCAGGAGAGAGAGGGAGAGAGGGAGAAAGGGGCAGGAAGAACATCCCTTCCAGGGCACGGCCCCAGCGACTCCCTCCTCCAACCACGATCTACCTGCCTACAGTTGCCACCCACTCTTTCGAACTAGAATGGGCTAAGTAGGTTACAGTTCTCACAACCCAATCATTTTGCCTCTGAATATTCCTGCATTAACAGGAGCTTTGGAGGCACACCTTGTCTCCCAACCATAATGGGACCTTAAACACAGAGATGAAATCTGTACTACTTTACTGAAAGTAGTTGCTGTCGTAAAAGGAGATCCAAGCGTAACATGCAGGAACAGTAAGTATTCTAGTGGAGTAATCTGCACAGTACTATGGTGAACTGAGGAATGTTTGGCCAAGTTGGGGGATGAATTGTCATGGGTGTCAGTAAAAGTTAAGGATTGAAAGGGAGCCAGGACTGATCCAGGAAGAGCAAATGGACTCAGCAGAGTACAATCCTCCCCACTGTGAGAGGGAGAGAGAAGCAGTGGGACCACGTCAGAAGATGCTGGTAGGAGGGAGAGATTCAGAGCATGGCCAGAAAGGGTCATGTGGGTTTCAGATGCTCTGGTCAGGTGGCCTAAAGGGACTAAAGACACAGAGAAATTTCCTCTAAAACATAGCTGCGATGAAAAACAAAATATGTGTAATAAATTCTGATTCCTAACCTTCAGTATCCAGAAGGCTTGCTTTATGTGATTTAGTATAAAAGGATGACATTTTATTCAGCTGCTTCATAAAGAGAAAATTACTTTTCCTTTTCGTCTAGGCTTATACGTACCTGGCGGGGATCTAAAGTGTTTCATAGCAGACTGTATAATATGTTGCCCCGAGGAAGATAAATCCAAAGATGTAACCCAACCTAACTAGTGCAGAGGTCTGGCTTGATCTTAAAAACTATTTTCTAGGGAAAGAGAATGCACATCATAATATATATTTCTAGAGAGATAGCGTTCCCAGCAAAGAGCCCTGCATTATTGTAAATAGCAAGCAATCCCAGGTCTCTGTATTCTCTTTACAATTTATTCGCCTCAAGTTGATAATAATAATAATGTGTTCACTTCCACAGCATCTCAAATCCAAGGATTTCTGAGTGCTTTGTAAATGTGAATCAATTCTTAAGACACTCCTGTGAGGAAGGTAAAAACTGTTACTAATATTTTATAAAGAAGATAGTAGATGAGGGACTGAGCAAGTTCATATTCATCAGCTAGTACCCGTGCTCCTGGAATGGAAACGTCCACGTAGGTGCGCACACACACATGCACACACACAGTGACCCTGCCTTCCATGAGGCCACAGAAAGAGGATTATGGATAAAGAAATCACTGTGAATAAAAGAGAAGTATGGGATGCAACCCTGATTCAGGGCATTTACTTCGGGAATTTAGTACAAGCATCAAAGAGAACAAGGCATTGAGTCCCAATCATGAAGGATGACAAAGGGTTCAAGGCATAGAAGGTGAATAACTCGGAAGGTCTATTGTGTCCAAACTCAGGAAGACATGAAACTACTGTGCAGAAACCATTAAAAGAGGTCTTGAGTGGCTAGGAAACGGGCCACAGACTCAAACGTGTCCCAGGCTAGGCCAGCCACCTGAGGGAAATAAGTGCCCCACAGGTAGACTCTGGCAACCTGGAGACACTGTCTTTTCTGTGGATATCAGGGACTGCTACTCATTTCTAGCTGCAGTGTTGTCCTGGATACTGGAGACTAAGCCAGATAACAGGATGGGAAAATGGGCAGGTGGAATATAGTGGTCCTTCTGGGCTCCTGCTGGGGCTGCATGGTCTTCACATTGCTCACACAGACACATGGCACCATGCATCTCTCCCTCATCAGCACTGGCTTCCATCTCAGTTGTCAGAGTCGTGACAAAATGGCGACATCCAAGCTGGTAAAGAGCAAAGACGATGGAGTGGTCCATGCAGTTCCACCACAGGGGAGTAGTCTTACTTCTCACCAAGGTCCACACAACAAGGAAGGGGGTCAGTAGCTCAGAGATAGCAAATGTTTATCCAGCTTGTCCTGAGATGGGGGGGTAGCCAGAACCCTCACCTTGGCTCAGCAGGACTTTTTCCTGTAGGAATCTTCTGAGTGGTTGGTTGCTGCTTGTGAGAGCAAGTTGTTCAACCTCTCTGTGCTTTCTATATGACTAAGTGACTGGGAACAGAGGCGCCCTCCGTTGCCCCACAGCTCCGTGCACTAATAGTTTTTCCATTGGCATTTCTGCACACATGAGAAGCCCAGAAAATGAACACAAATTTGGTGGTATATCCACATGCACAATCCTCTACTAGGCTAAATAGTTAATTAGCTCAGTGGACTGAAAACTTTTGCTCTACTCTTGCCTTTCTTGTTTCTTTTCTTTTCTTTTTTTTTTTTTTTTTTGCTTTTTTTAATTCAGAAATTTATTTGTTGAACAATCACACAATCTTTTAATGAGATAATATAATATGTATATATAGATTCTGAAGATTAGATTTACCCCCAAGAGTGCCCTCCCAAATTACCCACCCTTATCCCTCCCTTCCCCTTCTCAAAAATCCCTAAAAATGTATTAGGTTGTATAACATTACACCTTATCTGGATTTAACATATGATAATAGACCTCCTTTCTCAATGGCCAGGGTCTAGCTCCAGCCTCCACAGATGAGTGAAGATATTCAACCCATGGTTCTCTAGGTTATGCTTATTTCACTCAGCATAATTTCTTCCATTGCCATCCATTTACCTTCAAAGGCTGCAATATCATTGTTTCTAATTGCTGTGTAAAATTCCATGGTATACATGTACCACAGCTTTTGGTCCCTCATCCAGTAAGAGACATCTGGGTTGTTTCCATAGTCTAGCAATAGTAAATTGAGCTGCTATGAACATAGATATTGCTGTGTCGCTATAATGTGCTGATTCTAAATTCCCTGGAAAAATACCCAGGAGAGGAATAGCAGGATCATATGGTGGGCTCATCCCTAGTTTTTTGAGGATTCTCCACACTGCTTTCCGGAGGGGCTGTACTGCAGCTCCACCAATAGTGTGCTAGTGTACCTATCTCTCCACAACCCCTCCAGCATCTATTCATTTATTTTCTTCATTTTTGCCATTCTGACTGGCGTGAGGTGATATCTTAATGTAGTTTTGTTTTGCGTTTCTCTGATTACTAGTGATTTGGGGCACTTTCTCATATATTTATTGGCTTGATCAATGTCCTCTGTTGAGAAGTTTCTATTTAGCTCTTTGGCCCATTTATTAATTGGATTGTTTGTGTTTTTGTAGTTGAGATTTTTTGAGGATTTTGTAGATTCTGGATATGAGGCCCCTGTCAGAGGAATCATAGCCCATGATTCTCTCCATTTCCGTAGGAAACCTCTTGACTCTTTTGATTATTTCCTTGGCAGTGTAAAAGATTTTTAGCTTTATGGCATCCCATTCACTGATTTTTGACCTTACTTCCTTCACTTTAGGAGACATGTTGAGAAAGTCTTTGCCTGCTCCCAAATGCTGAAGTGTTGGACCTAATTTGTCTTCCGTTAGTTGCAAGGTAGCTGGTTTTATTCCTAGCTCCTTGATCCATTTTGATTTGATTCTTTTTTTTTTTTACAATTTATTTTTTTTTATTAGAAGAATATAGAAATACGGTTGAGGGAGAAACAGTATCAAAACATTATCAGTCAATGGATATAAACTTTATTATTGAGGGGAAAAACCATCCCAGAAGTCGATGTCATTCCTCCACGATCTATCCAGTTAACGCATGAGTTCTTCTGGGGGAAACTACAAAAGGTAAAATCCAAGGTGGTTATCTATGATCTGGTTGATTTGATTCTTATGCAAAGAAAAAGATATGGGTCAAATTTCAGCTTTCTGCAAGTGGCTGTCCAGTTTTTCCAGCAACATTTGTTGAAAAGGCTGTCTCTCCTCCATGTAATTTTTTGCCTTTCTACTAGAGGGCATGTCAAGAAGCAAACTTTTCATCATAATTCAGTTTTCTCAATTTCTCTATAATCAGTAAATAGCATTCAGAATGTAAAGGAATAGATGAGAATGTTCCCTTGAAATGCAGAAGTTGTCATAGTAGATGGAAAGCAAGGCCCAACTCTACACTGTTTATAAAAATGCACATTAAATGTGAATATACAGGGCAGGAAGATGGGGAAAACACACCACAAAATCTTTACACCTTAGAATGCTGGCCACTGGAGTGCCAGGTAAAGTAGACTTCTGGAAAGGAGCATTCAGGGAACGAAGAGGACAAATTCATCTAGAAGGTAGAGTATGTACTCAGAGAATCTTAATGTATTTATCAAAACTACCAGAATAAGTGAATTTTGTAAGTTTTCAGGACCCATGTTTAATACACAAAAATCAATTGCAGGAGTTCCATTTCTGGTACAGATATATAATCCACTACTAGAGTAACCCCTCTTCCCCAGATAATATTATATACATGGGACATCATACTAACAATCATCTACTTGACGCCAGTAGGAAGAAAACAGGAGTGAGGAATGAGGACATTACAGAGAAGTTCAACCTGGAGGACAGTCTATGGTCACCCCTTGCACAATTGCTAAAACACCAGTAGATAACCTGAGGAACTGGAGGATGGTATTCAGAGCAAACACAACTGCTGAAGGGGTGAGGAAGGTATGAGAGGAGACAGACGAGGGGGGACAACCAGTGTCTGTGTATGAAGTTTGTCTAAATATCTGACTCACCTGAGACAGGCAGGCACAGGGCAGACTCAAAAAGGGAAAAAAATCAAGCTGGTAGCTGAGCTACTGCTCAAAAAGAAGAGTTTAAAACTTAAAACCAATCAAGTTAATTGTCTATTAAGCAAAACAAAGTAAAACAAAAATTTATAAAAATCAATGAAATGTTTTAGAGGTTTGGGTGGTGGTGATTCATTTTGTTTTTTAAAGATAGGTGTCTCACTGTGTTGCCCATCTGGCCTTGAACTCCTGGGCTCAAGTGATCCTCCTGTTTCACCCTCCTGAGTAGAGAGAACTACATGCATGCACCTCCATGCCTTTATTTTGAAGTTGTGTTTTTAATAGAGAAATGTGTCATCTGTTTAAATTCAATTCATGAGAAAATACCTACATGGGAAAGCAGCAGTCTGATCTATAGTTTATGAAAACTAGAATTAAAAAGTCACTACACAGAAAAGGCCCAAGTTTCCACCTTGGCAAAACTTGAGAACAGTTAATGAGATGTTTAATAAACTGAATTTGTTTTCTCTTAATGTGTAAATAAAGGGATAAGACTAAATCTGTGGCTGGCAATTGCAATCTAACTCTGAAACTACACAAAACAAACAGACACTTGTAAAATTTCCCTGTTAATATGACCAACATTTTTTTAGGTGGTGAAATGGGAGAGACTGGTGAGCAGGTACAATGTTAGAGAGAAGCAGTACATTCTGGCATTCTATGACACAGCACAGGAACTGTAGTTGACAATGTTGCATGCATATCTCCAAAGAGGAGACAGGATTTTTCAATGTATTCACCATGCAGACATGATAAAAGTTAAGATGATGAATGTGCTCATTGTCCTGTCAAAACATCACATCACATAAACATGTACAAGTTTTATATATCAATCAAAAATAAAATCAGTTCTTAAAAAAGAATGAAATAAATCTAGAACTGAAAAAAAATTATCTAAATAAAAATGTGTTTGAAGAGGGGCTGGAGAGGTAGCTCAGAGGTAGAGTGTTTGCCTGGAATGTGTGAGGACCCAGATTAGAACCCCAGCACCACATATATAACTAGGTGTCAGAAAAATAAAAAGCAGATGAAAAGATAAATAAAGTTTTGTCTCTCTATTTAAAAAATGTGGTGGATGTACATAATGACAGAATGGATATGTCAGAAGAGTCTATGAAAATGAAAATAGAAAAATAGAAATTTGCTCTGTGAAGAACACAGACAAAATACTGAAATAAAAGCAAACAATCTTCACAACTTGTAGGACCATATCAAAACACCTAAGCTAGATGCAATTTATAGCCTCAGTGTTGGGAACATGAGGTTCAGCTGGCTTGTAAGAGAATTGGTGGTAAACAACTCTAAGGGGTCCAGCTGGCTTGTAATTAGCAAATTGCCTGACTGAATGACTAAGCTATTCGGCCACTCATTTGTTACAATTGGAGAAAGGTGTTTGCATTGTA
>PVKS010024774.1:0-30667 GCA_004027875.1 Aplodontia rufa | reverse complement strand
GAACTCTAATTCATATCTAAGCTGAAGAGGTACCTCCCATACCTTTGGATCAGGATGCCCAATTTAATGTCCTTTATCTCTTAGCTCAAAATGTCAGCTTTCCTTAGTCCTCAGATGCCTGCCTGGTGTCTGTCCCTCTGAGGCTTGCAGCTGGAATTTAGCTACATAAGAAGCTGCCCGCTCTGGTTCAAGATCAGTGGTTGGGGGGGGATGTCACTTTTAAAGCCAAGCTGCCAGGAACTAAATAACTCTTTCTCTGTTCTTACACACTCGGATTCTGCTCTCTCAATAAGTTCCTTCCTAAATACTAGAGAAAGGAAGAGGCAGAGGGATTGGGGATCTGGAAAGATGGGCTGCATCAGGCCCCAAACCTTTTTGCAGATACTCAAGAGATCTGTCTACATTTTGCTTTAGAGATAACACAAGCATTACCCCAAACCACAGGGACTCATCCCAAACAGAAAAGAATATCAGGGGATGCAGCACTTCCCACATGTTTTCCTCTTCTCTCCAGATGGTAAACAGTTGTACAGGGAAGGGAAATGGAAAATACCATATGCACAAATTCTGTTTTTCTTGAGAATCTTTTCCTGAAGCCTACACTGTTCCTGGACCTCATGGGCCCCCACATTCTTAAAATATCTGGACTGACTCTAATCTGAACCCAAAGTGCATTCTGATGCGATATAGATGTTCCATGTGCTCTTTTCCTAGGGTAATCATGGCTCTGTCATCTAAAACAACAACAACAACAAAAATAAACCTCCATTTTGAGCTCAGGATGCTTCCTGTGAATTCAACTTTTGTCCTATGCACCTAAATTAATACATTTTTGCTGATTTGGTTTTTTGGTGTCTAATTGAAGCTTTTTTTATTTCCCCTTTTGTTTCTGCCATCCTTATTCAGAGGCCAGTTATTCTTGAGTTTATTCTCAAATACACTGGAAACTAAAAGAAATCTGCTTTGGAGAGTCCTAAGGAGGGAAATACTAGGTGATCATGTTGGGAGGAAATCTGCCCCCATGTGGCCACCTGAACTTCTGATTTCAGCATCTACCATGGCTGACACTCTTCTCCTAACATCCCCAACTGTCGGGCCATCCCATGTCTGAGTCACACTGCAAAAAACTGTGGCAGGCTCAATTTTAACTTGTAAAGATTTATATCTGACAGTCTGTATAATAAACATTTGTAACTTTTTTCGCCTACCTGTGGGGATCTAATAACTGATAAAAAACTATAAAATATTCATTTCCTGTCTGTTTTTATGCAAGTTTGTGAATCCCTCTATTTTGTATGTAGTGTTTACACATGTGATTGTGTCTATCTATCATTTACGAGGAATCAAAACTGGCTTGTAATAAATGAGTAATCATAATTTTTTAATGGATCCAAATGCCTTTTAGTTCATCACATCACATGATTTAAATTGGTTTAAAAATTATAATAGTAATAATGTCTTTAAAATGACAAATCATACTTTTTCTAGGTGGTCAATCAAGAGAGCATTAGTTTCTATAAAGTCTTTCAAATTCAATATCAATTGCTTTTAGATTTTTCTTCCACAGGGAAAAAAATGCTTTAAACATTACCTAGGCTTCTCTGATATTTTGGTTTCATGGATAACCTAGAGTTAACAGTTAGAAATGAGTAAATTAGGTTTAACACAAATGGGATTAATCTTCATAAATGTTTGTTAAAGGAGACATATGAATAATTTACAATGGTAAAATAATAAAATGTCAATTGTTATATGTAAGTCCAAGAGATTTTGGCTTCCTGAATTCTATAAGACAGCATATGTTTGAGTCTATTAAATCCTTTTATAGGGGCTAGAGTGGTGGCTTAGCAGTAGGAGTGTTTGCCTGACATGCATGAGGATCCAGCTTCAAATCCTAACACCACATGAACAACTAAGTGTAGGAGGAAACAATGGCCAGATGAAAAAATAAATAAAGTTGATTCTCTCTCCCTCTCTCTCTCTCTCTTTTTCTCTCTCTCTCTCTCATCTTACTCTCCCTGTCTCTCTTCTTAAAAATATTTTTGTAAATTGTTGCAGTGAAATCTTAATGCTGTTTTGATTTGCATTTCTCTGATTGGTAGTGAAGAAGAACACTTGCTCATATATTTTTGGCTTGTTGAATGTCTTTGGTTGAGAAGTTTCTCTTTAGTTCCACAGACCATTAATTGAACGGATTGTTTGTGGTTTTGGTAGTAAGTTTTTTGAGTTCTTTGTATATTCTGGATATTCGCCCCGGGTGGAGGTGTAGGAGGCCATGATTTTCTCCCATTCTGTAGGTTCTTTCTTGACACTCTTGACTAATCGCTTGGCTGTGCAGAAGCTTCTTAGTTTAATGGCATCCCACTCATTGATTCTTGGTTTAAATTCGTTCGCTATGGCAGTCTTGCTAAGGAGGTTGGTGCCCACATAGACATATAGAGTATTGATCCTATTTTTTTCTTCTAAGAGTTGTAATGTTGCTGGTTTAATTCCTATTTTTTTCTTGATCCATTTCGATTTGACTTTTGTGCAGAGTGAGATGTAAGGGTCTAATTTCAACCTTCTGCAAATGGCTTTCCAGTTTGCCCAACACCATTTGTTGAGGCCGCCTTTCCTCCAAGGTATCTGTTATCACAGCAGCGTGGCAGGCCCCAGCCCTCTAGCAGCACAGCTTGTTTCCCTCTTCAAATCCCAGTAGCACCCAGGTAGCAGCCCACTGCTTGTGCCCAGCCCTCCAGAGACCCACCCCGCGGGCACCCAAGCATCTGGGTGACCCTGGCCAAGCGCCCGGCCCGCCCCTCCGCGCGCTTACTCTGTTTTTATTCCAAAAATCCTCCTCTTCCGCCTGCCTCCCCGCCTCTCCCTTTCCTTGGCGAGGGGAGCGGACCGCGCGCGGCGTCGCGGTGCAGAGCGGGATCCGGGGCGCACGAGCCGGGCGGGGACAGACACAGGCAGCGGGTCTTGGCGGGGCGGGGGCGCGGCGTCCCTGCTGCAGCTCGGCTGTGGCGCAGCGGCCGCGTCCTCAGGTGGGTGCGAAGTTTGGCGCTCGCGGTGCTGACTCGGGGGGCTGGCTGGTGGCGGCGCCCCCTGGGTCCGCACCCCTGGACCATCGCGCGGGGCAGCCCGCAGGGTGAGGCTCCCTGCGCAGTGACCCCCTCCGCCCGGGGGACGCGCGCTCTCCAGAGGCGGCAGCTGCACCTGGCCACCCCCACTCGCGCGGCTCGTCCCGCGTGACAGGTCCCCCCTGCCGGGGTCCGCTGGTGGCGCTTCCAGGTGTCGCCTTGCTGCAGGCCCCAGGGACTCGGGCCAGCCGCCCCAGGTAAAGGGTTTCAGGTCACTAGTGACTGCCTGGGACCAGAGGATAAGGGAGGGAACCTGTCACAATGTCATTCAGGCAAGCTGGAAGATGTGATTTAGTCGGGTTTGTGCTTCCTTTGTTTATACAAAATAAAGTGGTTCATATTTCTGGATTTAGAGTCTTCTGTAATCTGTATTTTCGCAGTTTTTTAGCCTTTATAAGACTCGATATTATTTTTGTTTCTCTGGGGCCTTATTGTTTATTATTTTATTGGTGCATTACGATTATTCCTAAAGGTGGAATTCACAGTTACATATTTGTACATGCACACAATGTAGCAATATAATTTGGTCAGTTTCACTCCCCAGCACATTCCCTTTCAGGCCCTTCCTCCCTCCAGTTGGTCCACTTCCTGTACTTTTTTTTCAGCATTATTTTTAATTTTATATCATATAGTCAAAGTTGGAGCCACCAAAGCAAATCCAGGTGAAGGAAATACAAGGTGTGGTTGATTTCTCATACACTAAAGGCATGTAGATTCAATATTTTAAATTGCATGCATCTCTAATAAGAATACATAGATAATCTTGTCTACCTGACATCTGTTTAATATTGAATCATTAACATCATTTTCCTTAAATTTGAAAAAGACAAGAATGTTTATCATTTCCTCATTAATGTGACATTGTGTATTTTACAGCCTGGAAAATTAAGATAAAGCAATCAACATTGTTCTAAACAGAAGACACAAAAGAGCCACTATTACATATGGGATTGTATTCTTTGTGACAGTTGCTGACACCCAGATGAAATCATTGTTGTCAGATGCAGACAGAATTGAAACCAGAAAATAAGGAAGACGGCTGCTGCTGCCTGCTTGAGTTCAGCACCTTCTAAAGGCGCAAGGTGACTGCTTCTGCAAGTCTCCGCTCTGCAAGCCTTCTGTACACCCACTGTTTTCTTTAATAAAGTTTGTCTTTTACATTTTTTAAGACTGCAATAATTTCAACAAGGTGCCCACTCCAGAACATCTGCCCAGCAAGTCTCATCCTCTTGGGAGCAGATGCCGACCTGAGTCTGGGTCCTCAGAAAGCTGTTGGCTTTGTATCCAGGTAGCTTATAATAACATTTGTCTCTGTTTTTTCTTCTTCATCTTTTTATTAAGAAATTTATTTATTTAACAATCAAACATGCTTCCAAAGAAATAATATACTTATATTCTGAAAATTAGATTTACCTCCACGAGTCCCCCCTAATGACCCACCCTTATCCCTCCCTGCCTCCCCCCTCCTTCCCAATACATCTCTACCAATGCCTTGGGTTGTATGTCACTACCTCTTATCAGGGTTTAATAGATGAGATTTAAATTAGCACAATTGTGTCTTTATGCCTTTGAGAACTTGCCTTTGCATCAGCAACCTGGAATAAACAGACCCGCAGCTGACTGTGAGATTCATATTCCCATGGCAATGCTCTGTTGTTCCCAAATAAATGGCAGCCTTCTTAAAGAAGCGCTCTCTGAGTGTTTTTAGGTTGATATCCTTGAACGTGAAAAGAAGCAAAGCTATTTGGAAAAGTAAGAGATTTAGTAAACTGACCAACTACATTTAATCTTAATCTGTAAAAAAATGTTAAATTTGGGGCTGGAGCAAAGCAGTGGCTCCTTGGTTGGGGTGCTTGTATGACAGGCACAAAGACCCAAATTTTACCCCAGCACCACATACAAAGAAACAAAAGGCAGATGAAAAAAAAAAATAAAAATCGATTCTCTCCTCCTCTCTCCGTCATTCTCTCCCTCTCTTAAAAAAATGTTAAATTTACTGTAGATGCCTAGGAAATTTTTAAAAACCCTCTTCAGGTTATCAACAAATATTAAAATATATAGGACCCATTTTTAAAAGATATGAAACTGTACCAGGAAGGGAAATTCTTATAACAGTATATATAAAAAAGGTGTGGATGAAAATATATTTGTAATTCTTATCATTCTCTAAAAAAATCTATAAATTTAATTTAATATTAACAGATTTTTTAAATGATTTTGCTATTTAGCTTATGTGGAAAACAAACATTTGAGAGTAACCAGGATGATTTTTTAAAATAAATTAGGTGTGGGATTTCCCAGATACTAGAAAAATTTATACAATTCTAATTATTAAACTATAATGGAGTAGATATAGGACCAGATATCAACAAGAGTGAAGGGTCTGAAAACCAAGAATAAACAGAAAGCTAATACTTCAAATCCAAAATTAAAGCTGGGGAAGAGGGCCTGGAGCAGTGGCTTGGTGGTTGCAGCACTTGCCTGGCATGCATGAGTACATGAGTTCAAACCCCAGGACCACATACACAACAAAGTGTCCAAGGAATGAAAGCCACATTTAAAAAAGCTAAATAAAAATTGTTTTTCTTTTTCTCTCTCTCTCTTTCTCTCTCTCTCGATGTCCCCTCTTTCTTTAAAAAAAAAAAAGATGAGGAAGAAACATATAATAGATCATGCTTAGACAAAAAAGTATTTATTTGGGAAAACAAATTATAAATCTGTGTTTCTCCTTACCTAATTTCCCATACATAGCCTAAATAATTTATTAATTTAAATGTGGTGAATGTGAACTTAAAAATAGCCAGTAAACTGACCAACTGCCTGTAATCTTAGTCTATAGAAAATATTAACCATCCTACAATGATGAAGCCACATCAGTGTTTTTAGTGGCACAAAAGCTAAGCTAGGAGCCAACCAAGGTGCCCCTTTGCAGGTGAATGGAAAAAGAAATTGTGGTATATATACACAATGGAGTATTACTCAGCCATAAAAAGAATGACTTTATGGCATTTGTTGGCAAATGGATGGAACTTGAGACTATTGTGCCTAGTAAAATAAGCCAGTCTCAAAAAGTCGAAGGTCAAATATTCTCTCTTATGTGCAGAAGCTAACCCCAAATAATGAAAAGATCAGAGGAATAAATAAAGAAGAAGGAAAAAGAGGAAGGAGGGATAAGATAGGGAAGTGTGTGGAATGAATCAGGCTTAGCTTTCCAACGTTCATATAGGAATATTCTGTAGTGAATCTCATCAACATGTACATCCAGGAGACATTAATTAAAAAAAGAAAACCATTAGTAAAAAACAGAAACATCAATAGAACAGAGGGAAGAGAAGAGAGGCAGGGAAGGGGAAATACTGGAGACTGCTTAGAACAAGTTATATTATATGCTTTTATAACTTTCATTGTTTATTGTCATGTAAGTCAAAAAGAACAGTGCGTGGGAGGAAGGGAGGTGAAGGGGTAACACTGGGGACAGAATTGGAACAAGTTGTACTCCATGTGGTTGTAATTATGTCATTGTACATTCTATTCCACGTACAACTAAACAGAACCATTAAAATGGAAAAAAGGAAAATATTAAACTGAATGTAGATGCCTAGAAAAAAATTTAAAACCCCCTTCAGGTTATCAATAATAAAATAGGACATACAGGTCTCTGTGAAAATTTGTGCACACAGCACTTGGGAATGCATTATTATTTTTTTTAAAGATGGAAAGAGTGAGCGAGAGAATCAGTTTGATTTATTTTTTCATCTGCTTTCTGTTCCTCAGAAACCTAGTTGTGTATGTAGTACTGGGGCTTGAACCCAGGTCCTCATGGTATGCCAGGCAAGTGCTGCAACTGCTGAGCTACCTCTCTAGCCCCTGAGAAATGCATTTTAAAGAACTATTTAAAAACCACATAGTCTTAAAACATTTGCACTAAAAATGGATGCCCAATGAGTGCATAATTAATAAAATATGCTAACATTGTCACCACTATAACAAGTGATTTAAACAATAAACAATTCAGTTGAAGATAAAGACTAAAAGCCAATTCCCATCAAGAAAAATGCAAATCAACGTGCACTGTTAAATGCTCAGCCATGCTAAATAACAGAGAAAAATGCAAGTTAAAATATTTTGTAAGCACCATTAATTTTAGAAGTATGATAATACTAGAGGTTGATAATTTTTGTGAAAATAAGCTCTGGGTTCTATGGTTTGAATATGTCCCCTGCAGTTCACGTGTTGGAGACATAATCCCCAAATGCGTATGTTGGCAGTGTTAGGAGGTGGGGCCTCTGAAAGGTAATTAGGTTTAGATGAGGCCATAAGGGTGGGGCCAGCACAGGGGAGCAGTGGCTTTATAAGAAGAGGGTGAGTGACCTGAACAAGCACGTTCCTTGGTTCTCACTGGGTGCTTTGCTTTAGACATGAGGTGACCCCCGAAAGCTCATATGTGAGACAATACAAGGATGCTTAAAGGTGACATGATTCAAATAGGAGAGTTGTAAACTAACTAGTGGTGACTGTAGGCAGGTGGGGTGTGTCTGGAGGAGGTGGGTCACTAGGGAGGAGCCTCTGGGGTTTATATTTTGTCCCCGGTGAGCGGAGCTCTGTTTCTGCTTTTTGGTTACCATGTCCTGAGTTACTTTCTTCTGCTGTGACCTTCAGGACAATGCTGCACCTCGCTGCAGGCCCAGAGCTAAAGAGTCAGCCAACCAGCGAGTAAACCTCTGAGACCATGAGCCAAAGTAAACTTTTCCTCCTCTACCTCATTCTGGTCAACAAGAACCCAATGCAAAAGCTGACGAAACACCACACATGCCCTCACCGGATACAGGCACCTTGGCTTGCCACCCTCTGCAACAGAGAAATAAACTAATTTTCTTTATAAATCACCTATCTGTGATAGCACAAATTACCTAGGACACTGAATACACGCTCTCAGAGTGAGCTGGAGGACCTGGCAATAAGAGTACACACGCAGGAGCTGAGGTAACTGCTGTTGTCCAGAACTTTCCCCTTTCCACCCTCCTGCTGTGAATTAACCAGATTATACAGAGCTTGAACAATCCCTTTAAGTGGAGAGTTATTAAGTAAGAAAGCAACTAGATGGTTTATACAGTATCACATTTTATTTCCCTTTCTCTTTTTGATGTTTCTTTTAATTGCATAAAAGGGGATGTTAAGGGGTTAGGCAGGTACCTAATTCTATTTCTTCTGCCCCACCAGGAAAGGCTTCCTAGATACAAGTCTGTGCATCTTGAGTCCCTCCAACCCATGGCTTAGGGGTGGAGCCAAGATCATTAGTAAGTACTGGTGACTGCAGACCTTCAGAGACCACAAAGAGAGGTAAAAACACATCGGTTGTCCTGAAATTAAAAACAAAACAAAAAAAAAGGTCTTAGTTCCTATGCTCCCATCTAAGGGAATCCTAGCTGCTGTACAGTCCTGTTAACACTCAAGATAACTCTGAAGGACATAATGTTAGAGCACAAGAGGTGTCCTTTTCACTCATAGGGGTGGTCAGGTTCTCTGATACCTGATGACAATTTTAATCTCAAGAATTAAAATTCCTCCAGGACAGCAGCAGTCTCTATTCTTTCTTCAGATGACAGATCAAGTGAAGCAAAGAGAGCTCCCAATTAATTAGTTCACACCAGTGCACACAAAAGCAGATTACACAAAAATAAGCAAAAGAATATGTGAAAATATTGGTAATAAGTAAAAGAAGATCACTTCCAGCCAGAGTGCTAGCAAGAAACCAACTGTGCGTCCACGGAAGCAATTTCCAAAATTGTCTGGGAGACTGACTGATCCTTCCAAGTTGATACTGAAAGGGTCTGAGATGACATTGGGTCATTGGCAATGAAGCTATGAATTGTTCATTCAAGCAGGGCCTCCAGCTGCCAATGCCATTTCAGGTGAACACTCACAAAGGATGGGGTCACAGTGAGATGGTGGACTCCCAGGGTGAGTCGCAGAAGGCTTCTCCTCTCTGCTTCCAGTTTCAACCACCCAAGTGAAAGTCCACAATGTCGCCTGTCTTATTTGTACATTGGTACACAGTTAGGGTGGAGACCAGGCAGCCTTTTGCTGCAGTTATAACTGTGTTACAAGAGAAAGCGCCAAATGGAATTAGTGCTGTCAAAACATGTCACATTGATTTTAATTAAAATTCCAGTTTACTTAGGTTTACAAGCTCTTAACATGGCAAACACATATCACAATACCCTTACTTCGCAAACTTGGACTGAGGTCACTGCACACTACGTGGTATGTATCTTGCCAGTGAAAAGGTTTTAGGTGTTGACAGTTTGGAAGGATAAACTCTCCAAACCACCTTGGGAGAATTTTGCTTATGGGTTCAGGCAATAAATCTGTCTTATCTGGACTTAGTAGACCAGGTGGTGGTTGTCCTTTCAACACCCTAAAGAACTGTGGTCATCGGACAATATAGATTGCCAAGAAATATGGGCTGGAGCAGTTGCTCAGTGGTTACGGTGCTTGCCTGGCATGCACAAGTGCATGAGTGCAAACCCCAGCACCATGTACACAACGAAGTCTTGGAGCAATGAAAGCCACATGAAAAACTAAATAAAATTGATTTTCTCTCTCTCTCTCTCTTAAAAAAAAAAAAAAAGAGACACTATTCTGGAGATGCAAAGGCTGGAGATTGTGTGACCAGTACCAAACTCCTTTAATTCCTTCCTGTTGGCCAAAGAGGAAGCCATATGTGTTAGGAAGACTGACAGGGGATTATAGAGAATTAGTGGTGACTCCCACATATGCTGCTGTGCAGAACATTGCTTCTGTACTTGAGAAATTAATATGCTCCATGGGAACTTACCACACAGTTCTGGATTTAGCTAACACCCCTTTAAGTATTTCCCTAGTCATGAATTCACAGGATCAAAATGCTCTCATGTGGAAAGGAGAGCAGTGAACTTTTCAGATATGACCACAACGACACATGCATAGACTCACAGTCTGCCATGGGCTGTTGTCCTGGGACATGGCTGTATTTTCAACCTACCAACCCCTACCAACATGGAGGGGTCTGCTTCTTTTTTTGATCTATCTTAACTTTTGTGAGCAGATGATAATGCTTGGTTCAGGCAGGGACTTTTTCCAACAGTAAATTGACCAAGAAAATATATTCTTACACATTCTCAGTGGAAACATGAATTAGTAAAACTGTTTTATGAAAACAATTGGTTATGTTTTACAGTTTTCATTTAGTTATTGGAGTTTATCCTGTAACACATGGTCCCAACTGTTCAAACGAAAATCTGTTGATGTTTACTGTATGATTATTTGCAATTCAGAAAATTAGAAATCTGTTCATAAGGATTTAATCATTAATTTATGTTAGATATGCAGTTATATAACCAGTTAAATTTTAGATAATTTATTAGATTGCCTTAAGTGCTTTAATTTAGACACATGTCCATAGCACATCATAGATTAAAACAGAAAGAAAAGAACAATATCAAATATGCTCTTTAGACTTGAATTAAACTTTAACTTGTTTATAAACTTGTGTGTTTATAGTATGTATGATTTCTGTTTTAGCGGATACATTTCTGTATCTGTGTATGTATAAATGTATGCATGCATATATTCTGACATGATTTTTGTAAATAACAAGTATTAACAACATAGGAATAAGAATATAGAGCAAATTATAAGTGTTCACATTCAGTTACATAATTTCATAATGTATACATGCTCTGAAAGAAAAGGTATTTTGGGAGTTTCCTTTGGTGTTTTTGTTTGTTTGGGTTTTTGTTTGTTTGCTGTTTGTTTTTGGTACCAGGGATTGAAAGCACCCGGAGGTGCTTAACCACTGAGCCACATTCGAGACCTTTTATATTTATTTTGAGAAAGGGTCTTGCTAAGTTGCTTAGGGCCTCCTTAGTTGCTGAAGCTGGCTTTGAACTTGCAATCCTCTTGCCTCAGCCTCTCAAGTCCCTGAGATTACAGGCATGTGCTACCATGCCTGGCAAGTAAAGGTATTTTCATTGCAATAAAAAATGGATTTTCCTTATTTACTTATACAAAAAATTCTGTTTTAGTCCAAGTTCTCTTGCTAATAACAGTAATACAGACAGCATGAGTTATAAAGAGCAGTTTATTTTGACTCCTTGGTTCTGGAGGTGGGTTGAGGGGTCACACCTGGGCGTGGCTGCTTGAAGGCAGAGTTTCTAGGTTGTAGGAGGAAAGCAATCACTTGGTGAGAAGCAGGGAGCCATGCATACTCTATTTCCTCTTTTGTCTTAGAAACTGCTGGATTCAGTTATGAATGCTCCACTCTGATGAACTATCTAATCCCAGGCTCCTCCTACCGGTAGACACTGCAATCAGATTCAATTTGCACCTCCCAAATTCGTCACAAAGGAGATAAAATTTCAAAGCATGAAGCAATGGAGGAAACCCAACTCCTTCCCTACAGTTGATGCATGTATAAGCACAGAAGCCAAGTGGGTTTCATGTAGTACTAACACTTTTATAAACAGAAAATAAATAAATATTTATGATCATATCTCACCAGTAATGAATGAAACTTCATAGCTCTCATTCTTCAGGATTAGGGACATGTGCTGTGCTTTAAAAAAGAAGCATGACCTAAAACTGGACTACATGGGACAATGTTTTTATTATTATTCATAATAGAATAAATTTAAATTTCCATCAAGTTTATTGTTAAATAAAATATGCTCCAGCCTTTAAAAAGATAGTTTATATGAACTAAAGCAATCAATATTAATATTTTTAATAAGGAAAGATCATTTTGTTCAATATATATATATATATATACATTGGTTTGTGTGTGCTTAGAATGTTTTCTGGAAGAAACAAAAATACTTGGTATCAGTTGTTGTCTGTGAAAGATAACAAATTGGGATTGGGACAGGAGGGACCCATTTGATTGAGAGAATTGATCAGTAGGTAGCTGCTCCAGCCTTGTATTACCATTCCTTATAAACATACTTTAAACAACTCAAAAGTATTTAAATATTTTTTATTTAATAAAGAATTTTTTTTCTTTTCTGTCTTTGCAGTTAGCTTTAACTTGACATTTAATGATAATTGTTTGAGAATTTTGGGCAGCATTTACAATTTGGGGGAAGTTTAGATATGTGGGTAGGGAGGAGGGAGGGAGGATAGGGAGGGAAATAGGGATATACGAATACTGCATGGTATATTTTGCATTAACTATATATGTATATATATATATATATATATATATATATATATAGTGTATTTTCCAGAATTAAAGTATTGCATAATACAGCTTTTGTTAGTCAGCAATTATGACTGATACCAGCAAAAGTGAAGCTGAAGCTGTCTTGTAAGAGAGGAATGGGTACTCCTGACTCTCTGTGCAGGTGGGGAAGAGGTTCAGAGACATGAGGCCAGTGGAGGGTAATAATGTTTCCAGAATCTGTGGTTTGACCTAGTCATGATTGAGGGTCATGTCCATGCTCCAGTGCAATTGGGATGTACCTGACACCTGATCCAATGATGGCCTCCCAGTCCTGTTTTAAGTGATCTAAACCAATGCTACTGTATTGCTTTATTTCCTTCCTTGATAGAATATTAAATCATATGTATTCAGCTTGAATCCCTATTGTGAAATACGAGGTTTATGAAATTTGGACACTTGAAAATTATCAACATTTAAATTTACCAATAGTTTAATCAAAGCTTTCTCATAAGCAAATATATTATTTTCATACCAATGAATCCTAGAGTAATAAAACATAACAATATTCAGTTCTCCATGTGGCAGATGTCAATCAAAGAAGAATGAGGCTATAATATACGCAAAGAAAGTATTTATTTAGGAAGAGTAATCATGATTCAGATATGAGACTAAAAGGGAACCCAAGGTGTGCTCAGACAAAGGATAGCGAAGGGGGCATTTCTAAGAAATCCCGCACAGAGACGGTCTAATCTCCGTTCCTGGTTTTGAAATGGTCAAGACTGGCTGATAGGGGCTGCAGGTAGGTTTCAGAGTAGGATTGTTGTGTTACTGAGCTGATATTGGTGCTGGGTTCTTATTCCATAGTGTAGAAGAATGAACACTGAGGCAAGCTTTGGCAAGCAATTGTATTTGGGAAGATAAGGTATGCACTGAAAGTAAATAGACTTATCTAAGAAAAGGAAAGACACAGGAGACTTCCCCCGGGGGAGAAGGGAGCCAAGGGCCTGCCTCCCAACATGGGATCTGCCGTTTTATCCCATCCAGAGGACCCTTCCCCCTTTGCCACTTTCCATAGGCCTTTTCTACGTGCAGCTCAAGCAAAGAAGGCACATTTCCAACAGGTTAGGAAAGTGAACATATGCTAATAAGTTTAATGCCCTTGACCTTGGGCCCAAATTCTGAACCAGAGTGTTTCTAGCCTTGACTAATTATGGGATGGCTATTTCCCAGCCTTGGCTACACACTAAAAGCATAACACAGCCCAAAGGAAGTGTCAGAGAGGGAGACTAGCCATTCTTGGATCTGCCTGAGTAAAAATCTTTATTAGCAGATGTCTGCTTCTGTGCTACCATCAGCCAATTCCCTTCTTATCAGTCCTTATAATTCGACCTACACTGGCTGTCTGACTTTGTTTCCTTGCCTCAGTTGCAGGCAATGATCAGAGTATATTGTGACCTAGTAACTCTGGAGAATCAAGGAGTTGCTTAGTCAACCACACGCAGCTAATTCATAGCTCAAAAAGGCGGATGCAAGACGGATGCAAATTCCATGCAAGGTTTGAAAAACAAAACAATTCTCAATAGTTGTCTCTTAAAGAATATTATAAATATTATGCATTATATGTATTAGATATTATAATGAACATTGTGTTTTCCTAATTTTCTGAGGATAATTTTAACCTAATTTTTATTACTTACTTTTAAAAAGTATAATACTAGAGCCAGGCATGGTGGCACATGCCTATAATCCCAGTGATCAGGAGGCTGAGGCAGGAAGATTTCAAGTTTAAGGCCAGCCTCAGCAACTTAGCAAGGCCCTAAATAACTTAGCGAGAACCTGTCTCAATAGAAAAAACAAAAATGGAGGGGCATTTGGCTCAGTGGTTAAGCCCTCCTGGGTTCAATCCGCAGTAACAAAAAGAAAATAAAAATTTAATATTAGAAAAATCCCTCCATCTGAATGGTAGTACATGAAGTCACTATCCTAAGTGAAAGCAGATAAAGTACTCAAACTCATTTGCTTTTAATTTAGCTAGAAATGGAAAAGCCCCTTCAGCAACATCTCTACTTTCTTTCATCTGGTTCTTTCCATTTTAAGCTCAGTGGTTACGATGCTCATAGAATCTTTTTTGCTAGAACAATAAAAATGAGAGGTGAAAAGGGAAAAGTTAGTGGTATCAGTTCAAAACCCAGACTACTGTACTCTTGGTCTTATTATCAGTTTCTATACATTACCTATTGAAGAACAGTAGGCTCACCAAAGACACCTCATGTGAAAGGCATCTCTGGGATCCCACCACTCTCTTGTCAAGGGTCTGTACTGTCTCAAATGTGCTGGCAGATGTTACTTCCTGGCCACCAATGCTCAAGTTCTCTTCCACATAGCTCGCATTCTGCACAGAGCAGATCATGTCCTAACCACTGTGTACTAAACCCATAGACAAAGCAGGGATCGTGAAGGTAGCTGGCAAGGAACTTTGGAGTGAACTCCTATTTCTCTTGTCCATGTGAAGAAGCCCAAGGGATGTTCAGAAAATGAGTTTCTGTATTTCTCTCTTCTCTGGGATAAAGAATAGATAAGTAAGACCCATCATTTTAGAATACATGTAAAGATTTCCAGGCCCTGTATCTAGAGATTCTCTCCTGTCCAGAAGCAAGAACATATTCCAGGAAATACACAACTGTAAAGATCTGAACATCTGTCTGAGATCTGTGATTGAAGTTTCAATTCTCCGAGGTATGAGCTTTAGAGTCTGTGGTGTTCTTGGGCTTAGTGTTTGTAAAGGTGAAATTTAAGAGTAACCAAAAAACTCTGAACACAAAGGCCCAGACCAGATGGCTTCAATTGTAGATTCCACCAAACATTGAAAGAAAACAGCTCTACTGATATGTGTGAGAGCCATATAAATTCTCTCTTGCTACAGGATGCAATTTAACATATCAGCATTGAATCACAAGGCAGCAAAACCCAACTTCTCCAACCTATCCTCTTGCTCTTGTGATTTATTTCCCTCTTTTTTAATACTGCAGTTAACATGGATTCCCCTGTATGCAAACTAAGCACTGAAAATGCAAAAGTTATCTGCAATAAAAAGCTCTCTGGACCTTATAATGCTAGCCTGTTAGGAAAGTGAAGCTCAGTTTTCCAATCTGGATTCCATTTGGTGTACACCTAAAAGTCTCTCTTCAATGTATGGCACTCTTTGCTTTTGTTAGGTGATTAGAAAATCTAAAATAATTTGCTGAATTTTAAGAAAGGATTAAATTAACAGCATTTATGCTTATGTCAAGTAGAAATTATATGGCCTCCTACAATATTCAGGCTCATCTTATATTATAAAATTTATAAGAAAAAACAAGAATACAAGGTGGCAGGGGAAAATAAAGGCATTTCAAAGGAGAGAAAGGTAAACCCTGGGAGTGCCTGAAGGTTTTCAGGCAGTTGCTTAACTTCATTGATATTAGTAGCTTCTAACTTTATTTTTGATTGTTAGTTTACTTACCAGAGTTATTAAGTTTTTACTTGAATGAGATTTGATAACCAGAAGAAATGAATGGTTTCTTAGAAACATATAATCTATCAATACTGAATTTTGATGAAATATAAAATCTGAATAGAGCAACAAAGAAAAAGAAATGGAATCAGTAAGCAAAAAACTCTAAATAATCCCTATGCTAATCCCTATGCAGGGATTAATTCACTTATTGGGTTAAGGCTTCATAACCCAATCATTTCACCTCTAAACTTTCTTGCATTGTATCACACATGAGCTTTTGGGGGACAACTCACATCTAAACCACAATATTTCCTCTAAGTTGTTCTTGTCAAGTAATTTGGCCACAGCAATGACTAACACAATCATCTTGTTCTATACCTTAATATATCTAATTTTCATAAATTATATCTTAATAAAACTAGTGAAACTAAAAATAGAATATCCAAGAAAAATAGAGGTTGTATGTAACAGTTGACATGTAAATTTAAAATGATTTTTTCCAAGGGTGAAGTAATATAATACATCTAAAATGTGTATTTCAACATGCATAATCCATTTAGAGAGTAATGACCCATCCTTTCTGTTCCTTAAGTCTATGAGAAGGAGGAACTTAAGAGTTCTTCATCACCCCTTCCTCACAAGAAACTGCACTGATTTAGTGTTAGGCTTACTCTCTCTCTCTCTCTCTCTCTCTCTATATATATATATATATATATATATATATATCACATACATGCATACACACATACATAGATATGTATTTCATGTACACAATATATATATATATAGATCTCTCTCTGTCTCTCTCTCTCTCTCTCTCTCTATATATATATATATATTATAGCAGTAATTTTTAGTTTTCTGCTTTTGAACACTTAAAAATGTAGCTCAGTGGCAGAGCACTTGCCCAGCATGAACAAGACCCTGAGTTTCATCCCCAGCACCACAAAAAAGTAAAATAAAAGAAAAATCATACTAGAGTCTCCACCAACATGCTTTTCCCTCCAGATATTATATTTTTGGCATTCATTCACAGTGGTGCATGTGGCTATACTTTGTTCTTTTTCATTAGTATACAATTATATGATTACACCACAATTTATTCAATTGACTATTGATGGATACTTTCAGTATCTCTTTATATGAAGAGAGGATCAGCTCTTCATTTTCAGAGTACTGTTATAATTCTTGAGAGTATGCAGCAACTCAGGACCATAAATGGGGTAGATGTGGTGCTAGACTAGTTAGTCTCTTTCACCTTTACATAGCAAAACAAACATTTGACCTAGAAATCGATACACTGCTAAGACATGGCAACCTTGCTGAGTCAGCTTGGTACCCATAATAATCATATGTAGTTCTAATACTTTCTTGACCTACTCCACATTAGTGACTTACAACTTCACTTAAACAGCACAAATGACCATATTCTAGATTTCGATAGACAGAGTGATGGAGTGGACAAGGGAGTGGACAGGGGATGGGTCATAGATGCAGAAATATTTGGCTTTATAAAGTGGGCTTGATCGTTTACTTTTTATTAAAAAGGAATAGAACTAGGTATCATTAAGTCATGTTATCATTAGAGATTACATGCCTACTGGCTGTTTGCCTGACGCTTGATATGCATCCTGTAAATTTTAGTCTTAGATGATATTGTTCTTATCACTTATCATCACCCAGAACAAAGAAATCTGGAAATCATGAAATAATTCAATTTCTTTCTCTGATAACAGCTTTTGAAGAAACTATTATCTAGTTGAATTCAGGGAATTTCACCCCACCCAACTTCTTCCAAAAATCATTTCAACTTCCAGTTTCCTTCAGTGAGTTATTCTCATAATATTCATATCTACATATTTTCCAATTATATGTTTGGATTTGTGTCTTCTTAAGCATGACATACCTCACTCTGAACTTTCCATTCCTGTTTTCTAGTCCTTTCTATTTTCCCCACCATCTTCCTCCCTATTAAAATCATCACCATAAACTGATTCCCTGGCCTGAAAATTGAGACTTACTTTTCTCCACTTTACCTTCATTTGTCAGCAGATTCAGTTGGTTCTGCTTCCAAACTGTGTCCTGCCTCTGAGCACTTCGGTGGCTCCCCAGTGATACCCTGCACCTGCCACCTAAGGCACCAGCAGCTCTCACCTGGACTGTAGTTGTCATCCCTCTCTGTTCCCTGCTTCTATTCACAACCCCTCCAGATTCAACCTAAGTCCTGTGGGGTCACTCCAATGGTTAAAATCCTCCAAGGTCTTCCCAGGGCAGTGCTAACAAATTCCAAACACCTCACCATGGCCATCATGTGTGACCAGACCTCTGCCTTCATCTCTCACCTGGTTCTCTTCCCCTTCCACTGTGGCCTATCACCCCAACTCTTTATCTGTCTCTCCCTTGAGACATAGTCCCTTGAATATCCCAAGCTCATTGCCATCTCTGGGCCTTTGAACTTGATTTCCTGTCTTCCTGGAGCTCTCTTCCCACAATGTTAGTGTGCTCTTCCTTCTCATAGATAAGGTAGCTCAAGAGCCCATCCTGAGAGAGTCTTTCCTTGACCTTCTGGAACCTCCTGATCATGTTTTCTTCTTCAGTATTTAATTTAGTTTTCTTCTTAAATGCTCTATCTAAATTTTAGCTTAAAGATCTGTTAAAATACAAGCACCAGCATAAGGTTAGACACATTTCTGTCTTATTGTTACTAAGGTCTCAACCTCAGTGTCTGCTTTATGATAAGTACTCAGTAAGTATTTGTTAAGTTAGGGAAGGAATGCATGAAAGCTAACTTCAGTGTAAGAAGTTTGGACAGCCTCATATCTAAATTCTGGTAATTCTTTAATTTTTCCACAATGCTTGTGAAATGCAATGTTATCCTTGCTTCTTCAAGAGTTGGAGAGGTATCTTGCCCTTTAACAGAAGGCTTTTTTTTTTCCCACAGGAATGGGAATAAAGTGCTCATTGTTATCACTGGGTCAGAGCTCAGGCTCCCTGTGTGACCTCCATGGATGTCATCCTGTCTGGGGAAGAAAAGGATATGACAAAAATGATATCACTACCTTTAAGATAATTTTGATTTAAAAAACATTTGAAGTCAGACATTCTCATACCAAATCATAATTTTGACTGCTTCTCTTTTTTAAATGGTGTGACTTAAGAAATTCTGACTTCTTTCACAGTGATCTTATTTACATTGAGAAAGTTAATATTTAACTGACTCAGTCAGAGACAATGGGCATAGTCTTACAATCACCACTTTGAAGTTAACACCTGACTTCAAATCGCAAGATTACAAGTTTGTATCTATGTAAATTCGAACAGCAATAATAAAGAACATAATTCTGCTTCATTCCAGTTTTATGCCAGGGCAGGACTCTGAGTTCTATGAAAGCCATTTAGGAGACAGGCACAGAGATACGTAAGTGCTCCGTCTTAGTTTTTGTACTTGTGAAATGGAAATACTATTTCATAAAGTGTAAAGGACTAAATGAAGATGAGTTAATAGCCTTGTCCTCTGAAAATGCAACTACATTACATTTTAGAAGCTGTCATGTCTCTTCCAAGTGGAAAAAACATGCTAACTTTCAGCATATTGAAGTGTTAATAGTGTTTGAACACAGGACCCCCTGGACCAGCTGTCCCTCCCCCTGCAGGTTACCCAGGTGGCTTGCCTTTGGGATACTACAGTCCACAGCTGCCCAGCACCTTCCCCTTGTACCAGCCAACTGGTGGTATCCATCCCATCCAGTATCAGCCTGGAAAATTCCCTGTGCCAAATCAGCTTGCTCCAGTACCATGGATGCCACAGCCCTCTCCCATGCCCAGCTGCCCTCTTGGTTTGGAATACTTGGCTCAGGTACTCCATCCAAATCCAAACTGTTTTCCTATGGAGTGAAACCATAAAGCTCCAACAGAGACAAGTCTGGGTAGAGTGAATACAGGAAGTGGTCAGGGATAGCAGAACCTTGTTTATGGAGACTGTAGGACTAAGTTCAGAATGTGGAGGAGGAGCGGTGGGTACGGAGATGATTTTAGTGGGGTGCTTTATAAAGGAATCAGCTTGACCTGTGAATGTTCCACAATTCAGCTATTGTAAATTGAGCTGCTATGAATATAGATTTTGCTGTGCTGATTCTAGCTCTTCTAGAAAAACACCCGGGAGAGGGATAGCTAGTTCATACAGTGGATGCATCCCTGATTTTTTTTGAGGAGTCTTCCCACTGCGTTGCAGAGTGGCAACATCAGTCTGCAGTTCCATCAACAGTGTGTTAGTGTTCTTATCTCCGCACAACCGGTTCAGCATATGTTATTGTTTATAATCTTCATCTTTGCCAATCTGACTGAAGTGAGGTGAAATTTTAATGTAGTTTTGATTTGCATTTCTCTGATTACTAGTGACTTAGAACACTTTCTCATGTATTCATTGGCTTGCTCTATTTCCTCTTTCTAGAAATTTCTGTTCAACTCCCTGGCCCATTTTTTATTGGATTTTTTGTATTTTTGATATTAAGTTTTAGCAGTAAATTTTGAATACTAGTTCCTTGTTGCAGGAATCACAAGCCATGATTATCTCCCATTCTGTAGGTTCTATCTTGACAGTTTTGACCAATTTTTTGGCTGAGCAAAAGCGTTTTAGTTTAATGGCACCCCACTCATTAATTCCTGACTGTAATTCTTTTTCTTTAGGAGTCATGTTGAGAAAGTCATTGCCTATTCTTTTTGCATCGATTGGGAACATTATATGGTTTTTGTCCTTAATTATGTTTAAGTGATGAATCACATTTACTGATTTGTGTTATGTTGAACCAGACTTGCATACCTGGAAGGAATCCCACTTGATTGTGATGAATTACCTTCTTGATGTGTTTTTGAATACAATTTGCTAGAACCTTATTGAGAATTTTTGCATAGATGTTCATGAGGGATATTAGTCTGTTATTTATTTTTTTAATGTCTTTGTTGAACTTTGGTATCGGGGTTATGATTTCCTCATGCAATGTATTTGGGAGAGTTCCCTTCTTTTCAATTTGTTGAAATAGATTAATAAGCAGAGGTGTTAGCTCCTTATTATAGGTGTGCTAAAACTCAGTATGGAATCCATCAGGTCCTGGGCTTTTCTACTTTTGAAGGCTTTTAACTGCTATATGGATTTCTTTGCCTGTTATTGGGCTCTTTAGGATTTGAATATCATCCTGAATCAATTTGAGAATGTTGCATGTATCTGGAAATTTGTCAATGTCTTCCAGATTATCTGATTTAGAGGCATATAGTTTTTCAAAATAGGTTTTGATAATCCTTTGGATTTCCAGGGGGTCAATGGTGAGTGCTCCCTTTTCTTTGGTGATTTTGTTGATTTTTATTGGCTTCATTTCCCTCCCTCTTTTAGTGAGATTGGCTATGGATCAGTCAATTTTATTTAGTGTTTTGAAAAAACAGCTCTTTGTTTCATTGATTCTGTATATTGTTCTTTTGTTTTCTATTTCATGGGTTTCAACTCTCACCTTATTTTCTGCCTTCTTCTGGCTTTGGGATTAGATTGTTCTTCCTTTTGTATGGATTTGAGGTGGAACATAAGCTTTTTTTATTTGGGATGTATCCTGCTTTTTAATTTAAGCATTCAGGGCTATAGATTTTCCTCTTAAGAATGCTTTCATGCTGTCCAAAAGGTTTCTATATGTTGTGATTTCATTCTCATTCTCAAAATTCCTTGATTTCTGTTCTCATGTCTTCTTGGATTTATTCTTCAATTAGTTGGATATTATTCAATCTTCATGTATATGTGTGTTTTCTGATATTATTTTTTTCGTAATTGCTAGGATCATGGCATTGTGGTCTGATAGGATACATGGAATAATATTTACTTTTTATATTTGCTGAGATTTCCTTTGTGAGCTAGCATATGATCTGTTTGGAGAAAAAATCCATGCACTGCTGGGAAGAAGTTATATTCAGACAATTTGGGGTAGAATATTCTATGGTTCTATGTTAAGTCTATTTGATTTATGGAGATGTTTAGACTGGAGATCTCCTTGTTGTATTTTTGCTTTATTGATCTGTCTATTGATGATAGAGGAGTATTAAAAGTCTCTCAGTTTTATTGTGTTGAGGTTCACAAATGGTATTATGTTATAGAGTAATTTTTCTACATAGTTGGGAGCATTGGTGTTTAGAGAGCATATATTTACTGTGGATATCTATTCTTATTGTATTATTCCATTTACTAAGATGTAATGGACTTCTTTATCTCTTCTGATTAGTTTATATTTGATATCTACTTTATCAGATATAACTATTGCAACACCAGCTTGCTTTTGAGCCAAATGCCTGGCAGAGTTTTTTTTTTTCCCATCCTTTTATCCTCAGTCTGTGGATGTCATTGGCTATAAGGTGCATCTCCTGTAAGCAACATATTGTTGGATTTTGTGTGTTGATCCAATCTGCTAATCTGTGTCTTTTGATTGGTGCATTGAGATCATTCACATTCCATGGTAGGATAGTTATATATGGTTGTGGTTCGTAGTCATGATGCTTTATTAGTAAATTCTGTGCTGTTTTGGTTGTCTATTGATAGTGTATACTTTTATTGAATTTCCCGTTTGTGGGTTTTGAGGATTATTTGATTGTTCCTCTATCTGGAGTTATCTTTGAGAATTCTTTGTAGTGCTGGTTTTCTGTTTGTGAATGCTGCCAGTTTGATCTTATCATAAAATGTTCTTATTTCCTTCTCAAATTTGATGCTGAATTTTGCTGGGTATAGTATTCTTGGGTGCATGCTGGGGTCATTCAGACATTGAAAGATTTTTCTTCCAGGATCTTGCCTATAGAATCTGAGCTGAAAAGTCAGAGGTGATCCTTATTGGTTTGCCTCTGAATGTGTTTTGGCATTTCTTTCTTGCAGCTTTTAATATTCCTTCCTTGATTTCCCTGTTATACATTTTGAATAAGTTGTGTCTCCGTGAGTTATCATTTAATTTGGCCTATTGGGGGTCCTGTATGCTTCCTGGATTAACATTTCTGACTCTAATCTGATATGGGAAAATTTTTAACTGTTTCATTGAGAATGTTTATTCCATTTGTTTGCATTTTGATTTATTCCTGTGTCCCAATTATTCTTAGATTTTTTTTCTTCTGATTTCATCCCAGACGTTTTGAAAATTCTGCTTGAGTACTATGAATTTTTTTTCTTTTTTGTCATCTGTGTGCTCAAGATTACTCAGCCTGTCCTCATTGTTGGAAGTTGCTTTTTCAAGAGCTTAGGTTCTGTTTTCTATAGAAGTTAGTCTATTATTAAATTTTTCCATTATTCCTCTGATATGCTTGTCTGCCAATTTTAGCTCTGCTACTTAGTTTTTCAGTATGTCTATTTCTTTGATAATAGAGTTTTTATCTTTTGAGTTTTCTCGCAGTCCCGTCTAAAGGACTAAATCTTCTTTTAGTTCATTGATCATATTAGTAATCAGATCATTTATAATTCTTTCTAGGTTTTCATCCCACTCCCTGTCCATGGGCTCCTTGGTAGAGGTGTCATGGGTTTAAGGTGAATCTTTTCTAGTTTGATTTCTCATCTTTGAAAAGCTTCTTCTGGATCTTTGAATTGAGGTTCCCTGTTTGAGAACAAGGAAAACCTCTGGGTGCTTCTTCTTTGCAGGTCAAAGAGACAGGTCGGGCACCACCTCTCTGATGACTGCCTTCTTCCAGAAAGCTGCTTCTGCCTGGAGGCTCATTTTGTTGCATCTTTTGGATCTAGGTTCTGGACTCAGATTGGGAACCTGATGGGGTTGCTAGGCAGCCCACTGGGTTGTTAAAGCTAAGTGATAGGATTGTACTGTCGGGTCCTGTGGTCCCAGCAACATGGAGCGGGCCAGAACAAATCTGCCTACTTGCTGCACTCGAACCTGGGATCCTTGGTGGCAGGGATGGTCCCAATATATCTGGACTTGGTGGGCATGTGGGACAGCTGGGGTGTCAGGCATGCCAGGGCCGGGACCAGAGTCCTGCATCCATGTGGTGGCAGGATAGGGTCTGGCTGTGGGGTCCTTTGTTCTTGTGTTGTCCTGTGCACTTTCCAGGGCTGGGGCCAGAATCCTCTCATATGTGTTTTGAGTAAGAAAAACAAACAAACAAACAAACAAAAAGAAAGAAACAAGAGTGAAACAAACAAAAATGATATAAGCTTTGGAATCAGTGTGGTTTTCAACTCTGTCTTCACAGTTCTACAACCATGAACGTATTTGTTAAAGCAAGTTTTGGTGCTTTAATTTATTGGCGATAAAATAGTAGTTATTATTCAACCTTTCAGGGCAGTTATAAGAATTGGTGATGTGTAATATAATGCTTGGCACACAGATTTCACTAAATGAAACGTAGTTAGACTGATGTTATTTTGGTTGAAATGCCTCTCTTTGGTTGTGAGTGGTAGGTGCATACCCAATCTTTTCCCTCTGTCTTCCCTAGACATCTGAGACCACATATGGAGGACACATGGATTCTTAGAATTCCCTAGAGGGACTGTTTTTAATATAGAAGAATCAAATGGTTTCTAGTGCTTGCTTTTGCTGGTTTATCTACTAATGTGTCATTGAACTGCTCCTCAACAGTCATAGCATCTTTCTGGATAAAGATTGTCTACATTAACAATCTTTATTTATCAGGATATTTTGCTCACCAAAAGGCATTTTACCAAGGAGTAAATGTTTTTATTTTTTAAGTCCTAAGACTTCATAATCCTGGAATTTAGAAAAGGCACTAAAGCCACTAAAGCATTTTAGTGGCCACATTTTTTTTGTTAGTTCATAATTGTTACAATACTATTGGGGTTAATTTTCATGTAACCATACAGGCATGAAATATTGCTGCATTTCAGTGCCCAGGACTTCTATTTTCCTCCCTCCTCCTCTTCTTTCTCTGCTCCACTGATGTTCTTTCTGTTTATTTATTGCTTTTCAATTGGTGCTCTGTACATACACATAAAGGTGGCATTCACTGTGATAAGTTCAAATATGTACATAGTGGCTGCTTCTGACAAGATTTATGATGTATTTATACCCCCTTAGCTGACTGTGTGTTCACACACAGAAAAGTCTCACTTAATTAAGCACAGATTGCCTTCTCCCTACCTCCTGTAATCAAGTATGTGATGGACTTTCACATCCAGCTAAGTCACTTTCAATTTTATTCATTTTAATATTAAATTATTCAACAAACCCATTGCTTTTCTCATTAACTTACCCAAAAAATATTTAAGGAAATGAAGCATTTTGGTTAATTTTACCTGCACAAGTATTAATAGTGATATAAAGTTGTAGAAGACAAGATCTATCTGCCTTCTAGGAGGTTTTATATCTTGTCTTCCATTAAAATGTTCTCAAGTAGGACAGATAAAAGCCCATTTCCATCTTGGGGATGATGTCTAGGTAAAAAAATTTTTTTAAAAGTTTCTCTAATGGTATTCCCAACGTCCTCTTCCATGCTGCCCCATCCAGTATTTACTCTCCTTTTCCCTAATCCAATTCATATACTCCTGCCCTCTTGTACCCTCACCTTATCAATGCATGTGTTTGTGGAAGACCCTGGAATTATTAGCTCCAGTGAATGACATTAAAATAAATACCCAAGGTAATCAAGTTACCAGAGCAAAGTTTTGGTTTGGCTCACAGTTTTGCCGGTTTCAATCCATGGTCAGTTTTTCCTGTGGATTTGGGCCTAGGGCAAGGCAGCACATCAGGGCGGAAGTGCAGAGAGGAACAGAAATGCTCACCCCATGGCCAGGAAACAAAAGGAAAGAGGACGAGGAATCTAGGGTTGAATGGTCCCTTTCCGGTGACCTGCAGACCTCCTAGTAGGCCCTGCCTTTTGGTGCTTCCAGCACCCCCGTGTAGTGCAGAGCTGGGGACCAAGATTGCAACATGTAGGCCTTTGGGGAACATTTCAAATCCTAACTATAGCACTAAGCAACTCCAGTCTTCAGGTGTCACCTGAGACACCAAGAGGACCACCCCTGTAAACATGGCTATTTCAAGATGCTGATGCTGCAGCAAGCTGAAGTTTTCCTGATACTGCAGACAAATGTGTTAATCTTTTACCATGGATCCAGAGGAAGCATTTTCTCATTGGACAGTTATTTTAATAGCCCTCATATCAGAAGCAGATAGGTTAATTTCAGTTAATAAAATACATTTGTAGAATTAAATTGATTTTTTGTAAAGCATTTATCATCATTTTTTAAGAGAGAGGGACAGTGAGAGAGAGAAAGGAAGAATCAATTTATTTAGCTTTTCATCTAGTTTTTGTTGCTCTGACATTTATTTGTGTATGTGGTGCTGAGGTATGAGTCTGGGTCCTCACACATGTCAAGAAAGCCCTCCAACCATCAGCCACCACTCTGGCCTCTCGACATCTTTTCTAATGCTATTCTGCTTTTGTTTTTTAAAGAGAGAGGGACAGTGTGTGAGAGAGAGAGAGAGAGAGAGAAAATTTTTTATTTAGTTTTTCATGTGGCTTTCATTGCTCTGAGACTTCATTGTGTACATGATGCTAGAATTTGAACTCAGGTACTCATGCATGCCGGGCAAGTGCCATAACCAGTGAGCCACTGCTCCAGACCCTGCTAATCTGTTTTAATTATGCTATTTCTCTCTCTAATTGCTTTGTTCTCTGCAAATAGTTGGAAAACAAACAAGTGTCCAGAATTTCCAGAATTTTCAGACTCTGTGAAGTATGTATAATTTAGTAGAGGTCAGTAGTATTTTAATCAGGTGAAAATTTGTGCTATTGAATACCCAGTTCCTTCTTATATTAATCTTATTTTAGTTACATAAGAGAAAAGACTCACCTCAGAAATTCATATTAAGAGAGCTGGAGCCATGGCTCGGCGGTTGTGGCACTTGCCTGGTTATGAACAAGGAAGCAAGTTCAAACCCCAGCATCAAATACTCAACAAAGTGTTGGAGCAATGAAAATTAAATTAAATTGGCTCTCTCTCTTTCTTTCTTTCTCTCTCTCTCTCTCTCTCTCTCTTTTGAAAAAGAAAAAAATTAAAAAGAAATTCATATAGGGAATAATTTTATATAATTTTATTAATTTATGTCTAATAATAATTAGCTTTAGCTTGAAAAGAATTTAATGTTAAATGGTTAATCCTTTCCATACACTTGTTCTGTGGGCCCATAATTTACCTTTCATGGATGAAGAAAATGATTGGCAGAAAAAATGAAGTGGATATGTAGTTTTACTAAACTCCTGTCCTGTGCTCATCAATGAACTGTAGCTGACCCTTTAAGCTGTAGTTCTACACTCATTCATCCACAACACAGCCTTCAACTCTTCTGGGATCTTTTTTCTGTTTGATTAGTAATGACCTGATCATCTTACCAAATCACCCTGTGATAATTTCACTAAAATAATTTTATAATTAAAGTTCTGAATAGAGGTAATAAATAAGATCAGTCCTACACAAGATATTTCTAATCTTTTATGAAAAATTTTATTGTGTGTTGAGATTAAAACAAATAGTTCAATACTAAGGATATTAATATCTAAATGAGATTAAAACAAATATCACCAACATTGAAGCATATTTTTACTTAAATGAGAATAAAACAAACATTTTCCATCCTAAAGGATATTAATATTTATAAGGTGATGAAATATTTTGATGTTGCAATCAGCTATGTGTATCCCAACTGAAATGTTTAAGAAGGTATTTTTCTTTTTCCTTATTGAGGCCAGTTTTAACAGCTAATTATTTAAGAGAGCTTTCTCATTTTATCATTAAGTAAGGACACATTTCAAAATAATAGATATGATATTTAAAATGGTGCAGACCAGATGGTTTATGTTGTAACTGAAGACATTGATGACTACCATGAATGCTTATCGGATGTTAAGGCCCTTCATCCTCAGGGTCACTGACTTCATGGGCTGAGAGATCATGACCACACAGAGGCCTTTCCAGTGCACCAGCTACTGTTTTTGCCTCCCTTCAGCAGAGGTCAGGAAAGGAAGTCTCAGCCATTGTCTCTTCCTGACCCAGCCTCCTCATTGTGGCCAGCTCTTTCCAGGACTGTACATGAAGGCCTCTCACTGGTGGTCAAATGGAAGAAGATGAAGTGGAGGAGGAAGCTACATCCTCTCATTAAAGGAGTTTTGTTTTGCAGTTCAGGATTTTCAAGTGCTAGTTGGTGGGTCAAGCTCAAAATGCGTTTTTTTGGGCAATGACTCCAATTCTATCAGTTGTGTCTACCAAATTAGAAATGTATGGAATTTACAGTAGTCACACATGTTTATCTAAATGCACCTACATATCCCTGGGTAAGGTGATACTAAGCACAGTATTAATTGTAAGGAACTTTGGGGCTGAAAATAGAATGCAGATGTGCTGAGTTTAATTTGTTGGCTTCTATTATCTGTGCAGTTCTAGCAAAGTTGTTTGCTACAGGAAACAGAACAGCAGTTTTAGTGAGACACAAACCAGAGTTTGAGCTCCAGACACACCACCTACATAAATTTGTACCATTTACCTAACCTCTTTGGACTTCAGTGTACTTGTACACAAATGTGCATAGAAATATGTTATAGAATTACTAGGATATTTAAAATGCCTCTTATGTGAAGCACCAGCATTTACTAAATGTTAATTTATTCAGTCCTCTGTGTGCTTTGACTTCCTGTGTTGTAAAGTGGAGTTGTGAGTACTGTCATTAGGATTGTTTGAAGAATTCAATAGAAAATAAATATTAACTGCTCAAATCAGTACATGGCTCATAGTCCAGTGGTCAAAGAACGTTAATAATCATTCCTAGATGTTTTGCTCCCCTGTTATTATTGACTTGTAATAAAAGCTTTATGTTTAAGGTGGATCTTCACTCCATTCCTTGATTCTTTTAAATTAATTTTTCTTCATATCCATTACTTGATTTTCTTCTTTAGATCTTATTTTTTTTTAAGAGAGGACAGTGAGAGAGAGACAGAGAGAATCAATTTTTATTGAGTTTTTCACATAGTTTTAGTTGCTCTGACACTTAGTTGTGTATGTGGGTGCTGGGGTTTGAACCCATGTACTTGTGCATGCTGGGCAAGCGCCATAACCGCCGAGCCACCACTCCAGCCCCCTCAGATCTTATATGTCAAAAAATAAATAAAAAATAAAAGATCTTATATGTCCAACTTACAATAGTACAGGAAGGCATGAGGTTGTAAAGTGAATCAAAATTGCAAACTTGAGCTGAGGGCATAGCTCAGTGGTACAGCATGTGCTTAGCATGAGCCAGACTGGAGTTCAATGCCCAGAAATAGAAAAATAAGAAATGATAAATTTAAGGAAAATCTATCCCATAATACAACCCAGATCTCATTCTGATTTCTGCAATTTTTTAAGAGTGAAGGAGAGCGAATGAGTAAATCAATTTTATATTATATTTATTTTTTCATTGGCAATCGGATTAGCAATTTTCCCTCCATGAAAGCTCTCACACTTTACTTAGATAGCAAACAAACATCTGTTTTCAAGTAGGACATTCTCTTTAGTTTAGCAAGGCCTCTGTAGGTATGAAAAAGTATCTAGAGAGCAGAGGGAATGAGGTAGGAATGTAGTATGGAAATTGTGACTTAGGATATAGAGCTACAGGACAGTAGATTGATGTTTGCTATTCTATTCCTCCCATCTGGGGTAATTCCCTGCCTGTAGTCTGGGTAGTTGGCTGAGGCGAAATAACTATCAACTTGATTATGGCTCCGAGTTATTAAGCTTCTTTCCTTGGTTCGTAATGAGTTTGGTAAGAAAATCACCCACCTCTCAGTATGCTACTTCTCCCACCATAGGTATCCTGCAACTATAAGCTGGTTGTTATGGAAAACATGACCCCTGGTATCAACATCTACAAAGCTGACTTCTATGTGTGTTCTCTTTTTGCATTTTTTTTTCTCAATTGACTCTGCTGTTGTTTGCTTCTTAGCAAAACTGATAAAAACAAGATTGTAACATTTGTGTATAACACTCTGGCAATCAAGATATTTAAAACCTTCAGTCTCCTGTGATGAAGAAACCACTGTGCAACATTTAGAACTCTGATTAGCAAATAACAGGGTCACAAATTTTCCTGACGACTTCCACAAATTTCCTGATAGGTTATCATAAGAGGTATGACTTACATTTGTTTCAAAGCTGAGCAGAAAATCCTGGTTCTGGAGTGCTGTGCATAAATTCCATCTGATTTCATTCCATTCCGAGAATACTCACAAAGTTTGAACAGTGTGGCATCAATGAAAGGGCCTTGCATCAGGTCACAAATTCCACTCTTAGGAGCGACGTCCTTTGCAGTAACATCATCTTTCACATAGGATTGTTCCATAGCTGCTGGGTCAAGCTCACTCATCAACATTTGCAAGATTAAGTATCAACAGTCAGATTGCATGCATCCCATACAATGTGACTCCATTGGGGAAAATTGCAATAAGAAGCTATTTCTTCCTGGAAATCCCAGTATAGGTATACATGGAGAGAAGGCTTCATGAAATTCTTTCGAGAATAAAAGAAGCTTTGGATTCAGTCAGAGCCATGCTAATCCCTAGCAAGTTCAAGAGGGGAACCAGTGCTTTCAGCAAGAGGGTGGCACCACATATTTTCACAGTAAAACATCCTGGAGACAAGCATGCTGCTCCCTAGGTACATAAGCCTACTGCTTGTCCGTTTTCACCATGCTTACGACTGAACACTTCACAACCTTCAGCAGTATATTCAGATCCTGGGATAGTGCAGAGATCCCCAGAACCTTGCTTTGCATCGGGCCTCTGCTGGGAAAACCAAACCTCCAGCAATTTCTCAGTCCTTTAGAAAAATGTGCAGCTTCCATC
>PVKS010024773.1:0-30661 GCA_004027875.1 Aplodontia rufa | reverse complement strand
GGCCCCAAGCTACAGGGGTGCAGAGGAGCCAGGTGCACCCCACAGGCAGGGCCCCAAGCTACAGGATCACAGGCAACATCAACCCCCAGGGACAGGAACACAGGCACCATGAACCCCTGCGGGAGGGCCAGAATACACCCTCCCCAGTGTAGCTAAGCACAGGTCACCCTGAATGCCTTGGGACACTGAGCAAACGGTCACTGTGGAGCCCCCATGGGCAGGGTGACATTACAAAGGAGGCGAGCTGGTGTCTGGCAAGCTGCCCCTCTGCCCTTCCAGCCACCTGACTACCCTAGACAGCAGAGGTGCCCAGATGCCTCCCCAGCCCTTCTGAGCCAGGAGGTCCAAAGGTGGGGACCCTGAGTGTGAGCATCCTGAGCCTCATCGATGACACCTATGGGTGACCTCAGCTCCTCCCTCTTGGTCTGTACTTCAACAAGGACACTTCAAAGAAAACCCAAGTGCCCCAGACCACAAAGGAGCAAAGAGGCAACTTGACATGGAATTATTTAACACTGTGAATGACCCAGACCACAAGGTTACTCCTAGGCTGTGATCCGGAGATACTGTGTGTCGTGACAGGCTGTGATTGACAGTGAAGGAGCTGGGTGACGCCCACTCTTCATAGCGCCTGGCCGTGCCAGCACAACTCTGGGCACTGGGGGCGTTCTGCACATGGATGGACGGCTGTTTCCTGAGCGCCTGGGAAAGCTGTTCTAGACGATGAGGGGTTCACAGCCATCCCTTAGTTAACACCTGGAAATGCTGGGGTCGACAGAGCACCAGGTGCGCAGAGGAGAGCAGCAGTGTGAACAGAGAGGGAGCTGCTGGACTGTCGCTGCGGCTGTTAAACGGAGCAGGAGCCTCATCCCACGCTGCTTGCTCACATGTCTCCCTGGATGGGCCATTTATGCTGCCCAACAAGCTCACAGCAGTTAGGAGGAGCCCTCTGGAGGTCACAGCTGGAGGTCTCCATTCCATCTCCTGCTCTTCAGGCCAGAGCTCAGTGAGAGCCTAACATGCCAGGCTCTCAGGCAGGACTCCTGCTAGGCGCCGTGGGTGCCAGCACTGGGCCCAGGAGGCATGCATGTGCAGAAACACCCAGCAGCACAGAGCTCTGTGACAAATTGGTGTCACACTAAGGTATGCAGAGAAGAGGCTGGAAGGACAAAGGAGAAGGGCTCTGGATGGCTCCCAGCTACCTGTCCTGTCCCTCAGGCCCACTGCAGAATGGGGAGCAGTTTGGAGTAAGAAGGCACTGTTTTGTCCCTAGAGCAGATTAAAGAGCTCTGAGGACTTGCACACACATACACACACACACACGCGCGTGCGCACGGCAAGAACTCAGCAACACAGACCAGGCTGCAGGAAGCTCTTAAAGAGGCCTCTGTGCTCAGGGCCACCTTGACCTGCTGCTGTGAGCTGTGTCTTCATCAAGCTGGCTGCTCCCAAGCGGCCGGCTGATCACACTAAGGATGGTGCCTTCTTTTAACCAAGAAGGGATCTACTGTGTTCCCAGCTCCAGTCCTTCCCTCCAGAGCCCACCTCCTCCAAGTGCCTCACTGGAAGCACAGCCCTGGCACCTTGGCCTCTGGGTTCTCCAAATGGGCATCCAGGAGAAGCCCAGGCCCATGCGCTGACTGGTGAAACTCCAAGACGGGGCTCTTCGGAGTGGTACTGTCCTCAAGTCCCCACGGTAAGGGGAAACATCCACCTTTACCAGCCCCTCCCCATTTCCAGCCCAGGGAAGGCCACGCATCCCTCTGGGCTCCTGACTTGTTTCTCAAGGACCGCTCTGCGGAGACGCCTGGCTCGCTGAAGCCTTGCCCGCCTGCAGGAAACTCCAGTGCCGCTTCCCTCCCCGGCCTCAGCACCAACGCCGCTGCTGTTCTCTTTCCACCGATGAATTATTTAGCCGATTGCGCGTTTCAGCAGCACAAACCTCTTAAATCCCTCTCCCTCTGTATTCTCAAAACAGCACTTCAAGCTTCCGGAAGCGTCCACTCAGCAACGCCGTTCTCGCCGTGGGTTCCAAATTCACCTGGAGCACCCCTTTTCCCTACTTACAGCACAAGCATTCCCAAGACAACTGTCTGATGAGACCCAATTCCCAAGCTGCTCCCAAGCACTTGACGAAGAAGGCAGCCGCGGAAATAATGGCGGCTGAATTGTGTTGTTGGGGTGCTTGGCTCAGCGGGTAGAGCCCCCCGGCCAGCCACCTGGCCCAGCCATGGGGACTGGACCGCAACATCCCTCAGAGCCCAGTGATTACGCACTTACTGCCACCTCTTAGTCAACAGATGGGTGCCTCTAAAGGAAGCCCGTAGCATTTCTAGAGTCCTCCCTCCCAGCTCCAGATTCAATGCATCTGCAGATAGATGTGCCAAGGACCTACGCCTTGGTGGCAGGAATTCACCTCTCCATCTTCCCGACACCCAGCCTGAGGACACAGCTAGAGCTCAGACGGGGAGCCAGCAGCCTCTTCTTTTGTGCCACAGTCCCCTCATACATTTTCTTGCCTGTGTCACACTAATGACATGGCTTACCAAGCGTCAGTCAGTGCTCCCTTCCTCCCTGAGGGCCCAAGAGGCTCACACCACCGGTAGAATGGGCAGGACGTGCGTGCTGAGCTGAATCCTGATTGCAGGGAGGAAAATTATGGCCTGGGGCTGCTTAGAAATTCAA
This sequence comes from Aplodontia rufa, assembly GCA_004027875.1. NCBI lineage: Eukaryota > Metazoa > Chordata > Mammalia > Rodentia > Aplodontiidae > Aplodontia > Aplodontia rufa. The sequence continues at coordinate 27,976 of PVKS010024773.1, read as the reverse complement.
GTAAATATCTACACCAAAAAAGAGCAATCGGCTGCCAAAGCCCACCCGGGGCACCATCCCGGCAGACTAACGGCCACTCCTGTGCGGAACAAACCCAGGTCCATCTAACATGGTGTGCTGTCAGCTCCTGCCCGTGAAAGTCGCTTTCCTGAAAGCTAAAAGGAGAAAACACCCAGCCTTACTGGGGAACCTGGCATAGAATATTCCAAATATTTCTCTGCTGAAGTTGCTTTTCTACAGGTCAGACAAGGGTACTGGTTATCTTTGTTTAGCCTAATACAATTTTGGAAATAAAAGGTCTTATTTTCTGGGGCTGGAGTGGTAGCTCAGTGGTTGGAGTGCTTGTCTGACATGTGCAAGGACCCGGGTTCAAACCCCAGCTTCAGGTACACAATTAAGTGTCAGAGAAAAAGGCCAGATGAAAAACTAAATAAACAAGATTCTCTCCCTCTCTGTCTCTCTCACTTCAAAAAAAGGATCTTACTTCCTGCCTGTTAATTCTAATTCATCCGTGCATGATAACAAGTGTGAGAACACTCTATCAGAAAATTAGCACACTGTGTCCCCTGTTCCTGGTTGGCCGTTTTCTTATGTCAACCACCCTGAGAAGGGGCAGTGCCATCAACACAGTTCATAAGCAGAACTCTCTGCGGCATGTGCCTCTCCCTGGGATCCACACTTGTATTTGACTGCACACCCTGCGTATTCATGCGGGTATCCGAGTGAGATCTCAAAATCTACACCCTCCAAATTAAATGTCCGCTCTTTCCCCCAAACTCACCCTGCCTGCCTCATTCCTTGCCTCAATAGAGGTGGCTCTTCACTCCTGGTGGGTTCAATCGCAGCCCCTCTGCTCTCCCCAAATTCTAACCCCAGCAGGGCCTGCCAGCTCCCAGGTCTCCCATGCACCTGTGTCCTTCTCCTCAAACTCAGCACTCAGCATCTTTCACAAGCCAAAGTGCCCTTGGGTCCAGGTACAGGTGTGCGTCATGCGGTGCCAGGTCATCAGGAGAGTGGAGCTGACACAAGTCCTGGAGAACTCGGCTCCAAGAGAGTAGATGCCAATGGCGTAGGTTCCTCGTGATTTTGCTGACTCCCTGGATGTGTCCCCCATCAAGCTACTTCCTCCCAATGCATGCACACGGACACCTACCCAGTGTCAGCTTCGGTGCTGGGGTCACTGCTAAGGGGACAAGAGATGCTCGAGGTCTCAGCCCCATTCCCTCCGGGCTGACCATGGATAAGGAGGAAAGGAGATCTTCTTCCAGAGTGAACACTCAACACACACACACTTTATAATCGTGCACCACAGATAAGGATTTCTAAATAGCGAAGGATAAATAAATAAATAAACAAATAATAAAAAGTCTAGGTCACCTGATGAGGAGGGCTACTGCCAGGTTGTCCTTGAATGCTGACTTCATTGGACTTAGGAGGGAGAGAAGCAGCCTCTGCAACAGAAGAACGATTTTAGTGTGTTGGTGGTTAAAGAATAAACCAAGCTACAAATCCTGACAGTCATGCTTTCTAAAGAACTGTGTTTGCTTTTATGTAGAGCTCCTGGAGAAGAATAACCCTTACCCATTGCTACAGTTTGCATCTGGAATGTCCCCTAAAAGTCCCCCGTTAAAGGCCTGGTCCTAAACTTGGCACTGTGGGGAGGTAGGGAACCGTAGAGATGGGACCTTGTGGAAGGAAATAACATCAATAGAGACCCACCTTGAAGGAGATATTGGGACCCCAGCACCTTTCTGTCTCTCTTACTTTCTGGCTGCTGTGAGGTCCCCACCATGATGTGCTGCCTCATCACAGGCCCAAAATGAGAGGCCCATCCACTGCAGACTGAAGCCTCTGAAATCATGAGCCTAATTAAACCTTTCTTCTTTATAAGCTTTTTGATTCAGGCATTTTGTCACAGGGATAGAAAGCTAACATAAGCATAAATACTTTTTTAAAAATTTCCGTAAGGGGCTGTAGCAGTGGAGGGGCTGGAACAGTGGCTTAGCAGTTACAGCACTTGCCTGGCATACGCAAGGACATGGGTTCAAACGCCAGCACCTCGTATATAACGAAGTGTCCGAGCAACAAGTGCCAGATGGGAAACAAAATAAAAAACTGATTCTCTCTGTCTGTCTCTCATTCTCTCTGTCACTGTCCCTCTCTCTTTAAAAAAAAAGTTCCCTTGAGATTACATAATTTTAGAACTTTATTCTTTTAGTAAAATAAAATATGAAAAACTGAATTAAAATTGATTCCTTTCTTGACATATTAGCCTCACCCAGAGAAAAGATGAATCAATGGCTTCAACAGCTGACCATGAAATGTAAACAGAGGCCAGATGGGGAGAAAAGATGCAGGGGTTTGGTTTGAGCGAAGAGTTTGGTCCAGATACTTGAGTGATTACTTAAGTACTAAAAACTAAATAGTCACAGGAAACTTTGCAAGAAGTTGTGGTCACATTATAAATGGTAAAATGAGAAAAATGGGACTGCTGAAGATAGGGTCCCAACCTCAGAAAGAGAAAAGGCCACCGAGGGCTGATGGGCTGAAGATCTTGAGGCTCTTCCCCTGGGGTTTGCTTCACCAGGCACCTTACAGGGCTGGGATTTTCCCATCCTCCCTTCTCATCAACCTTACGGATCCTGTTGTGGGGCCGCCCGCACAGATCCCACACTCCGCCAGGCGTCTGTGAAATGGGACACCACAGAACAGCCGGTCGGAAGCGGAGCGAGTCCCCAGGGTTCGCCAGCACCCTGCCACACTGCTCGGGCGCGGGTTCCTGCCCGACTCCAGTTTTCCTTGAGTCTAAGAGAAGTTTGGAGGAAGTCGCCACAAAGGGTTCGAATGTCTCCCAAGCATGTTCAAACACAATCCTTTATAGAAAAGCCTGGAGGGAAACCCCGGAATAAATCATTTCTTACCTCCCGTATTTTCACCTCACTTTGAGTTCTAGGCAAACAGGTGTATTTTTACTGATAAGGTATTCCTAGAATATTCTAGAATCTCTCCTTCTAAAAATTGCCCGACACAAAATCACCCCAGTGGCCCCATTAGCCTCCCTGGGTGGTGTCTGGCCAGCCTGCTTCCTGGACGCTCCCCTGATGTCTCTCTGCTGCCCACCCCGCCCTGCTACTCACGCGTAGTCTTTGGTTCATCTGAACTGAATCCATGGTTTTCATTCTCAGTTTTTAACTTTGTCTCGGAAGTTCGTTTCTTTGTGTTCACATTTTCGGATTTCCTAGAATCAGACCGTTTTACAAAGTCGGATGTTAGTCAGCAACGGAGACAGGTGTGAGTCCCCAGATAGGTGGCTCTGCTTCCACCCTGCAGGCATGAGTAGCCTGCAAGATCGCACATTCTCAGGCTGGGAGAGATGTGACTTTGTCGTGAGACTTCATTCCTCACCCCACCCGGTTCTCAGCTCTCAGAAACCATTGACCAAATAAAGTAAGGGTCAGAAAATGATGACCCAGGGGCCAAATCCCACCACCATCTGTTTCCTATAAATCAACTTTTGTTGGAACACAGCCACACCTGTCCTCAGGCCTTCGTACATCTAGGACCACATTCATGTTCCAACAGTAGAGCTGGATTTTGTGACAAAGACCAGATGGTTGGAAAAACTGAAAGTACTTAAACGCTGCCCTTTATGGAAAATGAGTATAGAGAGCATTAAAATGCTATTTCCATTCTGCTTGAATCTGGTAGACATTTGGAGGAAGTTGCTCAGTGTCTGAGAATTTATTTTAGAAAGAGTATTGCCGTGGACTAGGTGTAACAACAAAACCCACAAACAACCGGGGTGGCCAGCAAGAGGGGACTGTTAAATGCATGCTAATGGGTGGATTTCCACGCTGCTGTAAAACTCACGATGGAAGGAAGAGGACACTCGTGCACAGCTGGGTACAGTGCGCCCTGGAACAGGTCCTTGGAAAACTGGGACAGCATCGGCCCAAGCTGAACTGACCCCTACGCTACAGCCTGGCTCTCCACTAGGTGCACCCAACGGAGGGCCAAACACTAGTGAGCGCTTTGGTTCCCAAAAGGATGTGGGAGCTGCTCAGAGAAGTGGTATTCCATTCCGAGTGGCCCCAACCTGAAAACTACCTACACACCCATTTAAAGCAAAAGGGAAGAATCAAGTGTACACATGTGACATTCCATCATCAACAGCCATGAACATCTGTGTGCCAGTGTGGTCAGCCCCCTGGGCGGACGCTGAAGACGGAAGAAGCATGCGTGATGTGATTCTATCCCTGCATCTAGCGTCCAGGGATGCAGGAAACGGTGCCAGAAGAATGTCACCTTTGGTGACAATGGAGAAGACAGAAATCTGATGGGATCCAAGGAGCACTGTTGTGACACTGAGGATGTCCCAGCTCTGAATCTCAGCAGCAAAGCCCTGGCACAAGTGACACACAACTATGGTCTGTGCTCTTGTCTATAACCACGCTCCATTTAAAACTTCCTCAAACAAACAAAACAGAAATGTTGTGGGCAAGTATCTGTTAGCAGAAATAATCTTCAGGACAGAACTTGAAATAATGTTCATCATGGTGCGAATGTTAAAAAATGCCTGCGTGTGCATATCTGTGTGTGTGTGAACTCACACGCATATAAGTACACGCACATACTCAGAGAACAGTAGTTACCAGGCAATAGAACACCATTTCTTATACCTATCTTTGTGTTTATTTTTTGTCCACAATAAATATTCACGGATTCTATTTGCAAAATGTGTTATTTTGATGCAAAAGACGCCTGAGACGGGCAGTAGTTAGCACCATGGAGAGGTGGAAGGAAAGAGCAGGTGGCCTTGGTCAGCTAGCGAGCCACCCCGTCCTACCCGCCTGGTCCAGTGCGGACACTACACACAAACGAAGGACTCTCTGAGCCGGGAACAGGCAGCCCTGTCCACATTCGGACCTCACCTGTCCACAGGTGACGAACCAGGAATTTTACTTACCTCGCTCAGTGTCCCTCATTTAAGAAATGGAAAAGTAGCCTCATAAAATCATTGTGACAATCTAGAAAGACCGAAAGCCCTGCCCCACCTATCCCGGAGCCTGACGTGGGTGCTAAGCCCACCCCTGTCCGCTGTCCCCGTGGTTTCCACCGTCATCACCATGTCACTGTTGCTCTGCTCTGCCCTTTGGGCTTGTTAGCTCTCGATAGTTTTCTATGCTTTGAGGCCACTTAAGACCCCCAAGCACAGAGGTAAAAGATGTGGGCGCAGGTCCACAACCAGGAAGAATTCAGGCTGATTCTGCCGGTGACCACAATCAAAGGACGGTTTAAAATCTCAGCATTTCAAAGTTTTAAATTTTCCAATAAATACTGACAGCTAGAGGCGACTGTTAGAGCCCCACGGCGAAGCCACTGGTGTCTGCACTCCTGCCCTGGGAGCACTTGTGCCTGAGTAGTGCTGCAATCACACTGGTTGGCACATGCTACCATAAGTCCTTCACATGGTTATTTAAAAGAGCTTGCTGCTCCTGCTGGACACTGTGGGAATGAGAGAAATCTCTCTGTCCATCCCCACTGGCAGGAGGAACAGCGAACACTGCCGAATTTATCCCATCTGAGCAGGAACATGTGCCTTGCAGCATCTTTTGGGCTTGGCTCTCCTCTGCCCCAGAAATCCCAGCAAAATCACTCCCGGTATCCCTGTCCTTGACTGAGGAAAGACGACACTCACAGTGCACAGTGTCCTCTTGTGGAGGGAGTGACACAGGCCAGACACTAACAGAATCTGCTCCATTTCCCTGCGTTACCCAGAGCAAGGCATAGAACAGCTCAGCCCCTGCAGCGCTCTGCAAGCCCTTGCCCTGCGCTTGTGATTGGCACCTGTGCCCTTCAGCTTTGTCTGTTTCCAGTGTTTAATTGTGAGCAACACAAACCCTAAAATCCCACAGTTACGTGTTTGTGTGGTGGTGGTTCATTTGGTTTTCAAAAAATTGACAGGATTTCAGACTTACCTTATTCTAATTTGATAACCAGACTCTGAAAAAAAAAGAAAGAAGATTTCATTAGAAAAACAAGATACTAATTTGGAAGAAAAAAAAAGAAAGCTCCTGGATTTTCCCAGATTCTAAACAGCCCTCACATTAGTATCTGTGACCCAGGAGGGTATTAAGTGGCCCCACACCCAAATTCTCAAATGGCTTCCAAATATAAGGAAAGTGGAACTCGCTGTGAACTATTGGAAAAATAAATGACCCTGAGGGAGCTGAACGACAGTAGGTGCGCAATATTCCGGAGCAGTTTTGAATTTGATCAACATATGGCAGACCCCTCGGCAAGTGCTGGGTGCCACCGTCTCCACCGTCATTCTCTAGCTCTCCCTGTGCCCCAGCACCAGGGCGGAACTGCACACAGCATCACCTCATTTAGTTGTCGCACCCACGCGGGAGCAGTTGTTCGTGAGGTCGCATTTAACAGGTGAGAGAGTGCTGTGTTCATTTACCCTCTTTAATTCTAAGACACACGTCCCGTCAACGTCACGTGGTCCTACGGTGCATACGGTTGGCATGCACACGCCCCAGAAAAGCTGCCATTACATCGCTGATGTTTCTAATCAACGGATTCTCGGACTATCGGGAAGATGGGGAGCAACAAGCCCGGGGCCATGTCCCCAACGTCAGCCTCTGGAGCCTGCACTCATTACGACTCCACTCAGTCACTCCCCATCAACCACCTAGCACAGGGAGAAATCTGCAGGTACCCGCAGAGTACCAGAAAGTACTTTTTTTTGGAAAAAAAATGATCCTAAATATTTTTGAAGCCTTGGGATAATCATCGTGGGAGCATCTAGACTCTGTTGACAGAGACCTTAGTTTTCCTTCTACCACTACATCAACATTCTCCTGCGAAGAGAGATCTAAACCTCCGCACAACAGGAAGTGCCTTTTGAGTAGCTCCAGCAGGTGGGATCTATTAAGACATGTCGCCATAGACACACACCTTGGTAATAAGCACAGACTTCAAGTAATCCGTGTCTTTGGTGACAAAGGCACCTCTTCATCGGCTTCTCAACAGTGGGAAGATCTGGATGTCCCCCCAGCTCCTGCAGGATCCACTGCCCCCCCAGGATGACGCTTGGCCTCCTGCAGATTTCCCCAGCTCCTTTCACTGGCTCTGAAGGTCAAGCCCTCTTGTGGTTTTGTTTCAGTCATGATTATTGTTTTCCCAGCTTTATTAAGGTATAACTGATATATATATATGTGTGTATGCATATATATATTAGTTTTAACTATATGAAACATTATATATATTTCCAGTGTGTAATGTGATGTTTTGATATATGTATGCATCGTGAAATGATTAAATTGAGCTATTTGATCCACCTAGCATCTCCTATATTTAATCACCTTTTCATGGTGAGAACATTTAAGATCTCCTCTCTTAGTAATTTTCAAGTAAGCAATGCATTATGATGAACTATAGGTGCCCTGCTTTGCGGGATCTCGATAACTTACTTGTCGTGAGTGAAAACTTCTACATTTTGACCAACATGTGCCCACCTCAGCCCCATCCTGACCACCATTCGACTCTGTCTTGTCCGCTCAGAGACAGCTGTAATATCTCACATTCTTATGCATTCATCAGCTGGTGGACATTTGCACAGTTTCCATTTCTTGGCTGCCAGCAGTGCTGCCATGAACTTGGGGGAGCACGCACGTCCTAGACATACTGACGTCATTGCCTTCGGCTACACACAGTAGTGGCATTGCTGGATCCCATGGTAGTTCCATGTGTGATTTTTTAAGGAGCCACCCTACTGTTCTCCATAATAGCTGCACCTGTTTACGTCCCTGCCTGGTGTGCGAGCATTCCCTTTTCTCCACATTTCACCATTTGTGTTTTTGATGACAGCCATTCATACAAGTATAAAGTGATAAGAGCTCATGAGCTAACTTCATCAGCTTACACCAAAGTTCAAAACTACGTATGAAATTATATGGGAAAAAAATTACCTTTTTCCTTTCTCCCAGAGCGATAACAGCAGCAAAATATTATAATCAGAACAATTATCAGGATAAAAACCAATCCAAATAATACCGCAAGCAGGACAATGGCCCAGGTAGGCAATGAGGGGCCTGATTTGTCTGTAAGGTTGAAAGGAGAAGAAATATTTCAGTGATATTTGCACTGTCTAGGAGCATGGACTCTGCCACTCTCTAAAGTGCAGATGTTTTCTAGTAATATTAAATGATTCAGCTTGCTGCAGCTCGGCATCACAGGTTAACTTCCCTTGCGTGTGTTTAATTATTCAATACTACACAGTATCTCCCATTCTGATATTTATTGCTATCAATCAATAACTGCTTAGTAACTCAGCTGGTGTAAGAGTTGGTTGGACCTCTGAGGTCCTGAGAGGCAGAAAAGGCTGGGACGAGGGGCAGAGTCCTGATCACCACTTTCGCTCGCACATCCTTGTGTAGTCCATAGTTAGCATTAAGCAGCCACTTCTGGGCACAACTGGAAAACAACATTGGGTTCAACGTTCTGAGATTCCAGAGCCAAAGGGAACAGGGACACACAGAGGGAGGTCACTTGCAAAGGAACTCAGGTGCGTAGCTTTCACAGCAGCCCCACCCCAACCCCATTGCAGAATTTATTTCTTGTGCAGAAATTGCTTTCCATAGCTCTTCAGTAGCCATACTCTTTAGGGACAACTTTGCTCTGTGATTGTACCAGGTTATGAGAGGAAAATGGCCAGTTGAGGTGGAACGAGCAGGAGAGAAAGAGAGAGGAAAGGGTCATTTGGAATTTTTGCTGCCATATCTTAGAGCTGTCCAATACTAACTTTATGTCGTTCAAATTCAAATTTTAATTAAAATTCTGTACATTAAGTATTCGATGCCTCCTTCCTACTGTCCACATTCTGAGTGCTCAATTACTGCACTATAGAACATCTCCATCATGACAGAAAGTCCTGTAGGGCAGCGTGGCCTGGCCATGGCTTGTGGGAACCACGCAGAGGTTCTCAAGAGAGCCCTACCCAGAGTTCCACTTCTCCCTGCCAAGCCACACGGAAGCCAAACCACAGCTGTCTAAGTGTGAATCACTTTTCAACAAAGTTTGTCACTGAATCCTGAAGGAATGAGTGGCATCGTGATGTGATGGGTGCTACTTGATTAGGTGCTAGGCGTTAGAAAATACCACAACAGTGGACTTCCTCCGCAGGAACGGAGTTGGCTTTGAAATCGATGGTCATCCAGCGCTTCGCGACCAAAGGCTGGAGCCAGAAGATTACTCTGGGATGTTCTTCCTTACAGCTTTCCTTGAAAATGACCTTGCAATTGTAGTTTGCTACCTGTGTCTAGGTTCAACGCTCAGAGGAGTGCACCAGTTAGAGATGATCCCTCGTGCCCGGTGGCTACCACCATCAACCTCCCGGAAGGTGACTCATGGGCAAGCCAGGACCAAGCTGCAGAACAATCCACAGAGCTGTCTGAGGAAGAGAGCTGACAGCCAGGGACTCTGCACTGAAGAATCACATCATATAGAAAAACATGTCTTTTGCCTTTGAGCAAAGATTCTCCTCTTTGTCTGTAAAGGATTTTTTAATTTCCCTTTTAAGAGATTAAGAAATACTAAATAATTTTGGCAATTTCTCTTTGTAACATCTCACATTTACTGTCATCTCAAGTGTCTAGGAAATCGACTATTACTTCCAATTCTTCCCACAGATTTTCTGCTGCCTGAGCAGGACTTTGCTTCCTCAAGGTCAAGGACTGTCTTATTTTTCTTGTACTCCAAGCACCTGAACATATTAGGCATAATGGATGGATGGATAGTGGGATTAATGGATGGATATTTTGATGGATGGCTGAAAAGAAGGATGAATGGATGAATGGATGGATGGATAGGTGGGTGGGTGGGTGGATGGATGGATGGATGGATGGATAGGTGGATGGATGGATGGGTAGGTGGATGGATGGATGAAAGAACGGATGGATGGATGATGGATGGATGGATGGATAGGTGGATGGATGGATGGATGGATGGTTGGATGGATGGACAGATGGATGGATGGATGGATGGATGGATGAAAGAAAGGATGGATGGATGGATGGATAGGTGGATGGATGGATGGATGGACAGACAGATGGATGGATGAAAGAAAGGATAGATGGAAGGAAGGAAGGAAGGAAGGAAGGAAGGAAGGAAGGAAGGAAGAAAGAAAGGAAGGAAAGAAGGAAGGCTGACTAAGATGCTGAGTTCCCTTCTGTCTCCACATAGAGAAGTCAGACAGTCAGGTGCAGCTGAGTCAAACTTAGAACTCCTTTTTTGTCAATGTTAAGATGCTCAAAACAGAATTGTAGCAATGTAGGAACAACAACTGTTTTCTTAATGACATCTCTCTCCACCTCACTCATCCTCTTTCTGAAATGAGCTAGGACAGGTAGAGATAAGAAAAGGATCCTAAAAACTGCAATAGAGAAAGGACAGTTGCACACTTTGATTCCATACCTCCGAGCCCCAGATTGGGGACTAACACAAGCCAGCCCCCTCCCTTGCTCCACAGAGGGCAGGCTCCCAGGAATCCTCTGGAGTGCTTGCTGCAGTGCAGAATCAAGGGATCTGGGATGGCACCCAAGTGATTGGGTTGCAGGTGGCTGAGAATCCCTGGGGTGTGACCAGAACATCAGCAACCAAGCCAAGCCCCTCCACTGCTTCCTGGGTGCCCCACACTCCCCCTTCCACAACTCAATAAGAAGACAATCAGGTCGAGAACTGTGTTCGTCCGTCACAATCTGGAGGTAGAAATCGGAGCACGGCGTGGAAGCTTTGTGACTCGCAGTCAGTCTCACGCCCATGTTTACCTGCTGAGTCACCTTTGGCCTCCAGCTCACTCACCAGTAAAACTTCTGGCCCAGAGACTCAGAAGATGCATGGGAAAGTTCTGAGATGGCTGCCACTGGCACCCGATGGGCTCTTATAAAACTCGGTTTGCAAACATTTTCACAACGAGGGGAAGTGGCTCGAGTTAAACCGTAAGATGTAGGAGATCGGCTGGAATTCCCACATGCATGAGACAGTGTGCTTGTCAACTTACGCTGCCTGCCAGTGGCCTTTCCTCCCCTCCTGCCAGCTCAATCTTGACCTCATGACCTTTCCTCTGACCCAGCAGCCACAGCCCCTACGTCCTGGGGAGTGCCTCTTTGCAGGAGGGGAGCAGCCTTGCTGGGACCCGTGACAGAGTCAAGGAAGAGTGACCGATACTGTGGCATTACCCACTTCCTTATTCCTTAATTCAACTGCCAGCTCAGCAAGGTGACACCTGCCCTTGTGGAAAAGCCCCCTACTCTGACCAAAATGGTATCAGGAACCAAGTCATTCACTCTTGCTCCTATCTGCTGTGCCCACACAAGTCAGCCACTGACTCTTCCAGAGTCCCACGCCCAGGAGAGAGCTGAGCCCCAGACTCCCTCTAATCCAGTGGAGCCCGAAAAAGCCTAACCTGAGCCAGGAGCGGGTATGGAGTTAGCACCAGAGCTACCCAGATTAACCTCTTTTATTTTAAATATAATTTTATCATATATTACATATATGTGCACACATATGTGTGTATAAGTATATGTACATATAGATTATGTACACACCTTGGATATTTTTGTCTAGTGTAAGGCCAATTTTTAAAATGAGCACAAGTATGGTAGATTGAAATAATAAATAACAGTCATGTTGATAAATCAAAAAATCATAAAGTTGTACAGAAAACACAGAATCTTGGAATGATAGTACCCATAATTCAAGCCCTTCATCATGCAGATAAATCTCACCAAGTCACCTGCGCAGGGTGCTCAGCACAAGAGAGCCCAGGGTCCTCCAACTCACCTTCCCATCCCGCTGTGTACAACCCCACTGTGGAATAGCCCCTCTGAGAAGTCACAGCCCAAGTCTGACATGAACTAAACACATCTTCAGGAAGCCTGGGGTGGGATGGCCCCTGCCTTGGGGCAGGCAGGGCAGATTCGCTGGTGGGCAAGGCTATACCCAAGGCCTCAGATAGGGACTAAGGAAGGCGACCTCCAGATCAAAGCCACCTTCCTCTCTACCTCCCTCAGCACGGAGAGTGTGAGGCTGCATTAGTGACCTAAGGTACACTTTGTTCAGCCTCAGAGAGTCCTGCTCCCATCTGTGAACACAAGGAAACTGGTATTTCCAGGTGCTCCCGAAGGAAGGTGTACTATTAAAAGGTTATGTAGATTTTCTCAAAGCCAGCTATATTCATGCAAAATGTCACTGTCACCACATGCAAAGCACGCTTCTGCGTGAACAGGAGGGGAGGCAGGAGATGGCTGGCTCTCCTGTCCTGCCCGCCCCGGGTGGGCCACCCGAGTGCTAACCCGCTTCCTGCTTCCACCAACAGCAGCTCTGCAAGGAGCGCGTTCTTATCTCAGTCTTACAGGCGGCAAAACGGAGCCTCAGGGAGGTTGAACTACTGGCCCAAGGTCACTCTTGCGCAGAGTGAGTGAGCTGGGAGCAGCTCCAAGCTGCCTGATTAAACCTACGTAGATTGCAACACCTGACGCGCTGGATGGAGGTGGGGACTCTGAGACTTTTTTAGACCAGAACCCCAAAGTCCTGGAGGCCTGATAGAGCTATTTGGGAACTTTTTAAAACTCATGATTCCCAGGCTCAGAGACAAATTAAATCAGAGCCTCTGGGCAGAGTCTGAGCCTGGGCTTTGACCTCCAAACTCCTCTGGTGATTGGCAAGCAGCAGAACCTTTCTCTCCTGCCCATTCTACAGGTGAGAAAACTCAGCCCAGAGTCACACCTGCAGCTCTAGAGTGACAGCCCAGGACTGCCACACCTACCACCCTTCTCTGCCCCCAAAACTGCTACTTCATGGAAATGCACTGTAAGCAGGAGTTGCACGTCCTACGGGGAGATCGTGCACGGTTTCCGTTGCCTCTCAACCTGTACACAAATAAACATGCAAAGAAAACACCCCAGAGTGGCACTGATGCCCACGTGCCTCTCGAGACAGGGAAGAGATGGGCTCTCGCTGGCTGGTTTCGGGGACGTCTGCGACACTCTGCGTCCGTGTGACTTGTGTAAGCAAGAAAATCGGTTTTTAAAAGCAGTTCTGAAGATGAGCATTCGCCTTCACCATGCTCTTCTTTACGGTGGGCTCTGGGTCCGTAAACCCATGAGAACTTTGTGCGACTCTGGCTGGACCTGCTCAGGGCTCCTCGGCCGCCACCGTGCTGCTCTCAACACTGCCAGGGATCATTCCAGAAACGAGAGCGAATTCCTTGTGCTTTGGGGAAGTGCACTGGTGTTCACCGCATCCTCGAAGAAGCCCGACAGGCAGAGACGGACCACATCTCGTTCCCTGTGAACCTGGCTATGTCCCTTGCAGCCTGAGGTCACTGTTCCTGGGCCAGCTCCCCCAGCCACAGCTGCGCATGAAGCGCACAACATGCCGCCAGCCACCAGCTGCTCCAGGCCTTGATGAATAATTTAGAAACAAATGACCCTTTTCCAAATGGGTCCAATAAAGTAGACTCACTGCAGCCCACCTGCAGAGCTCCAGCCCCATCTGCCCTGCCTCCAGCTGCTGCAAGTAAAGCCCCAGTCCTGGTCAGGACAGAATTCCACTGAGTCAACCTGCAGAGGACGATAAATACCCTTCCTCTGCCCTCCCGCTACAGGAAGAAAGAACTGCAGGTAAGCTGACCTCGAGAACCCATTTCTCTAGGGCACCGTGGACCAGCCAGAGACGCTTGCTGCCTTGTGCCTTGTAAAATGGATGCTTTAAATCGTCACTTTTATTCCACCTGGTGCTAATGGGGTTTTGGTTTGGTTTGGTTTTGTATTGTTTTTGTCTTCCCTTTCAAAGCCGGGACCAGACTTCATCATATTTAAGTAATGTTGAATCCAGGCTGGTGGAATCCAGCCTGGGACAAGGGAGGTGCAAAGTGAGTCTGGAAGACCTGATTGGGCCAAGAGCTGAAAGACACCAGAGGCAGCTTGAAAGGAGGCCTACAGGCCACCCTGGGACCACAATGATCACCAAAAGGAGTAATAACAGGAGTGGAATATGATAGATTGAACAAAAATGACTCCATACCCAAATAGGAAGAAGAAAAAGAGAGAGAGAGAGAGAGAAGAAAGTTTCTTCTTTACAAAAGAATACCAAGAACTAAATATAGAATGACTGGTTTCAACCAGCATGGAAATAATTAATTCAGGTGGTGACTTAGCAATGAATGCCAAATTTACTAGGTGTAAGGCAAGGGGGAAGCACCTTCCCACAGCGTGCACAAGTTAGATATTAATTGTAAAGGCAAAAGATGTCTTTACCATGGAGAAAGCCAGGAAATGCCACCTAAACCAGACAGAAGTACTCAGCTTCAACAACGGAGAATCCTGTCCTCACGTGCCCAGATGACATTACCTACACCCTGCCAAGTATATTTAGCCTAAACCAAAGCATGCTGGGAAAAAAATCCAAATCGAAAAGCATCCTTCAGAAGTGGACTGGATCCTTCCAGAATGTTCAGATCAAGAGAGGCAAAAATGTGGAGGAGCTATTTGAACTTACAGGGGACCTGACAGCCAAAGCCAACACTGGCTGGACAGCTTAAAGTACATTATTAGAGGCATGGGGGAATCTGCACATGGACTACGTATTGTGTAAGAGTACTGTGTGCGTGCGCAGTTTCCTGACGCAACAGCTGTGTGGGGTTATGTGGGAGAATGACCTCATTCTTATGATTGACTTGCTGGGGCATTTAGGGATAAGTCACAAGCTTTCGAGGTAACTCTCAAATGGTCTGGGGAAAATTGAGGGAAAGAGAAAGGAGGCAAACAGGACAAAATTAGAATACTCAGTGCAGCTCGGGGAAAAGCACGGGTACTCTCTACACTGGTCTCTCAACCATTGAACAGGTTTTATAATTGTTCAAAGTAAGGTCCAAAAAGAAAAGCAAACTAGCTTGAATTCTAGCTTATCTTCATATACTGTCTCGGCAGGGAATAAGCTAAATTTCCTCAAACTGAATCAGCTAGAATAAACCAGCCTTGATTTAAAGTCCAAGAAGCACAAATTTATGTCTTCACCCTGAAAATGCTGCCTTTCACCAGAACCAGGCCTAACCACCCCAGAGCGACCACCCCACAGCCACCTCAGGCACAGAGCTGGAATGTGTCCATGAGAAATAGCAAAAGAGGTGACAGCTGCCCCAATAAACAGCTCTCCTGCTCTTCATTATTCCAGAACAAAGAGTTCCCGGAACCTTCTAGATGAGGGGGAAAAGGAAGAGCAATCGTTGCACTAGACTTCCACTCCTTGGAATTTGGAAAAACAATAGCTGCAGGTTAGTTCTCTTGGAGATGAATTTTGACTCAGCAGTGCCACTTGCCTATTCTGCAGACCTAGGACTGACTGAGTTGGAGCCTGTTTTAACAGAGACATTAATTACATTAGGGCTGGAGATGGGCAGTTCCAGGCCCTCCTGCTTTTTCATGCTTCCTTGGCCTACAGCATTCAAACGTCATGGAAGTTCACGTAAAACTCCAGCTTTCCACCTTCTCATGCAATGCCTGGGGCCTGGCCGTATGGGGTCCACACTCCTACATCGATCATCAGCTGGAGCTGGTGTGAGCCGCTCCATGGGGAAGGAGCACAAATGCTCTGGTCCCCACCTATGCCACCACTCCATCTTCTGACATATGTATTCACTCATGTGTTCATTATTCTTGACTGCCTGGTCTCTGGGGAAATCTGGGCTGTAGAAATAAGGACCTACATCAGGGGAGTGAGCATCTGCACTGGAGATCAAACCACATTGTATGAAGTAGAGAGTGGTGAGTGTTTACAGCATGTTAGGGACAGAACAGGTTTTTATAGGTTCAGACACTTCATTTGCTATGGGCTAAACTGTGCCTGACCCCCAAAAACTTACATGTTGAAGTCCTCCCAATATGACCCTATTTTGAAAGAGAAGCACTTCAGAAGGAAGCTGAGATCATTCTGGAGTAGGACAGCTCCCTGATCCAATATGACTATTGTCCTTGTGAAAGAGTGAAAGTGGAGGGGTAGATTTGGACACCTTCGCGAGGAGCACCTCGTGAAGACGGAGGCAGAGGCTGTGCCAATGCTCTACAAAACACGTTGCCAGGATCACCAGCAACCACCAAAAATGAAGGGAAAGCAACAGAACAGATTCACCCTCCAGCCCTCAGGAGGAATAAGCCCTACTGATCTTGACCTGAGCCTGGCAGCTTCCACAACTGTGCGACAACGCATTCCTGGTGGTTAGGCCCCCAGCTCCCATCTGCAGTACTTCATTACAGCAGCCACAGGAAGCTCGTACACCGTTCAGTGGCTGATGGAGTGGTGGGAGGAGTGGATGGGCTGAGAGACGCGGGTGACAGACTGCCAGGGCTGCCCCTGCTGTCCGCTGTTTCTATGGGCCTGATCAAAATCTTGACAGCACTGCTCCCGTCATCTGGCCTTACAATAACAGCTTACTCCTAGGGCTGCTGTGCAGGAGAATTTGGTTCATATCTGGTTTTTGGTTTAGATGGGAGGTGTTCCCCCAGAGCTCATGTTTGAAACAATGCAAGAATGTTTAGAGGAGAAAGGATTGGATGGTGAGTGTCCTGACTTCAACCCATGCACTGACCTCTGATAGGGCTCGGCTAGGTGGTAACGGTAGGCAGGTGGGTGGCAGGAGGAGGTGGGCCCTGTGGGCATGCCCTTGGGGTTACATTGTGTCCTTGTCGAGCAGAGCTCTCTCTGCTTCCTGGTCTGCATGTCCTGAGCGCCTTTCCTCCACCACAGGTTTCCACCATGATGTGCGGCCTCCCCTCAGGCCCCAAAGAACAGAGCTGGCCATCTCCTGAGACCTCTGGAACTGGGAGCTGCAAAATAAACTTCTCCTCCTCTAATTGTTCTTGTCAGGATTTTGGGTCATAGAAGTAAAAAAAAGGTGACTAACACATTTAAAAGTGCTTTGCCAGGGCCACTTTATCATTGTTGGCAAGTGCTGTTTATTATTATTATTATTATTATTATTATTATCATTACTTTTTCTTTGGGTATAGCTTTGTTAGAACTTTGAAAACCTCAGATAATGGTGTTTTCATGGTGGAAAAGCTTTGGGCCAAGAGAAAAGCTCTGCTCAGCTTCTAGTCCCCTCTCTGCCCCACCCAGCTAGTGACCTTGTTAAAGGAAAACATTTGTCCAAGCCTCCCCAGAGTTCAAAACACCTCCAGGCTGACCACCACCATCCCGCCATCACGCCCACTCTGTCCACCACAGCACTCAGAGCTCACAGGCCCTGCAAGGTTCCTGGTTAGGGTTTCTGGTCTGTCGAGGACCCCATGGTAGATCCTTCTGGAGGACCTAGACTTTAAAGTCAGATCCCTTGGTCAAGCTAAAGAACAGATGGAAACTTGGTGCTGTCAAATACATCATCAATTTGCTGAGTGAACAAAAACTAAACCTCGTAGTTCTCCTAAGATTGGGAGAGTCTAAGGCCACACGGACAGCCTCCCCCGACACTGGGACTTGGTCCTCTCACTGGGAGCGAGGCCAGGCTTGAACAGAGTCAGTAGAAACTAGACAGAATCTCCAATCCAAGTCTCCAAGTATTTGGCTCTGAACCTGATGCTCTTTTATGATAAATTATTGACAAGACTTCTGAATGATTTTCACGTGTAATTAGGAAAAAGAAAAACTTTAAGATGTGATTTTTTAAAAAGAGAGAGGAGAGAGAGAGAGAGAGAGAACTAATCTTCGTTTTTTCATCTGGTTTTCGTTTG
This sequence comes from Aplodontia rufa, assembly GCA_004027875.1. Lineage (NCBI taxonomy): Eukaryota > Metazoa > Chordata > Mammalia > Rodentia > Aplodontiidae > Aplodontia > Aplodontia rufa. The sequence goes on along the minus strand of PVKS010024773.1, from coordinate 10,184 downwards.
TTTTCTTTCCCCTCCACTTAGTTGTGTGTGCTGCCAGGGATGGAACACTGGTCTTTGCATATGCCAGGGAAGCACTCTACCTCTGAGCCACTGCTCCAGCCCCAAGATGTATTTTTTTTAAGAGAGAGGGACAGTGAGAGACAGAGAGACAGAGAGAGAGAGAGAATCGATTTTTTATTTAGTTTTTCACGTGGCTTTCATTGCTCTGACACTGAGTTGTGTACGTGGTGCTGGAGTTTGAACCCATGTAGTGACGCATGCCAGGCAAGAACTATAACCGCCAAGCCACCGCTCCAGCCCCCCAAGATGTCATTTTAAAAGCAGAAGAGATCACAGAATTTTTAAGCCAAGAGCACCTGCCATTTGCCTTCATTACCATCCCCAGCTGAAATCAAACACCCCCGTATGATTTTCCCGGGCATTACTGAGAAGCAGCGCGACCTAGAGAATAAGGAGCTTGGAGTTCCCAGATTTGAGGCAGAAAGTCTTCACTCACCAGACGGAGACTGAACCACAGTGAGGTTGACAGCCACGGCTTTGTGGGCCTGCACGCTCCTCAGGCTGGCAACGCAAGTCAAGGTGCCACTGCCCCGCGGCGAGAGGGACAGGACGCTCACCGTGCTGTTAGGCTGGTCAGGCTCCACGTAGGAATAATAGCTGGACTGGCTCACGGGGACTCCGACCTCCCAGGAGACGTTAGGGAGTGGGCTCCAGTCCAGTGCCCGACAGGTGACAGTGCAAGGCTCGTCCTCAGTGACCACAAGGCTGTCATTGGGAATGTTCAGCGTCCCCATGACTGAGGAAGAAAGGAGAGAAGGTTCTGGAGAAACCGCAGTGCCTGGCAGCTCCAGCATCTCTTTTTCATTTTTCAAGTTTTGCTTCAAATCACATTTCAGGAGACTCTTCCCAAGGTCCCAGAGACTGTGTCTGTCCTAGAAAACCCCGACTCAGGCTTATCTGTCTTTTACTTCTCAGAAGAAGGTGAGATTGCTCCCAGTAAAAACTATCGCTACAGAGGACATTAACAAGTGCAGATCAGGAGCCGTGGAAAGGGTTTTACAGGAGAGAGAAGGCAGGCGTTTGAGCCACGGGCTGCTGCGCAGTCCCTGCACTGAGCCACAGAATGTCTCCGGCTGTCCAGGAGCAAAGCAAAAAGGGAAACCACCTCCTCATTCTTCTCAATGTAAGGAGGACCTGGCCCAGAGCCTCCTGGCAAGCGTGTCTCTCTCGGACTTTGGGACAGTCACATTCGTTTTACTTAGGGTGGGATCACAGAGGTGTAGACTTTACCTTCTTCCACATGGCCTTTACAATGTTTCTAGTCATACATTAAACAAAACTCAAATCTAGTGTAATTACAGAAATCACTAACCCAAATCATGTAACAAAAAGGTTCACTCAGATAAATTCATAAGAACCCATTTGCCTATACCGGCATTTGCAATGTAAATAATCCTATAATCCTTGTGAAAATATTGCTTATTTTGGCTGATATCGCTAAAACAACCTGAGGGTTGGCCCCAGCAAGGACACATATGCATTGAATATTCAGATTACCCTTGCTAAAGCCCCATCTGCATAAGATAACGGAAGAGCACCGGACTAGGGACCAAAGCCTCTCTTCTTACTCCAAGCTCTACTGCAAAATGCTGTCACCTCAAAAAAGAACCAAAATTTTGGAGCTCTGTTTTCTACCTGTCAGTGAGATAATTTGGTTAGATCAGTGGTTCTCAAACATTTCGGTCTCTTCTACACTCTTGAAAATCACTGATATTTATTTTAAAATATTTATTCAAAAACCATAATAGCTTACTTCATGCTGATACAATAGATCAACATATTTTCATTTTAAAAAATTCAATTTCAGGGCTGGAGCCATGGCTCAGCGATTATGGCGCTTGCCTGGCATGCACAAGGACGCAAGTTTGAACCCCAGTACCACGTACACAACGGAGTATGGGAGCAACAAAAGACACATGAAAAACTAAAATAAAATCGATTGTCTCTCTCTCTCTGTCCCTCTCTCTTTAAAAAAAATCAATTTTAATCCAAGAAAAACTGAGTGACCCTTGTTTTATATGTATACAAAATCTCTGTCTGCTAGATGGTCACCCGCTTCCTTATTTCATCTGTTGCACTACATGGCTTTGTTTGAAAGATGGAAAGAAAAATCCGACTTCACACTGCAATGTAATTGGAACAGTGAGGAGGATTTCACAGCTTTTTATATTGCCCTGGCTCTTTGATCCTAGACCACAGCTCAGCAGCAGAGCATTCTCCAGGGTTGGTGGCACTGTGGACCCTGAAGCTGCACCAAGGAACTTTGCTTCTGTCTGGCTGGCACTTCAGTCTTTTGCCCTTGCCTGACTTTGGATCGTGATCCTTCATTGATTTGGAAAGTGCGGGCCCACTGAGTCATGAAGACCTTCCCAGGGTATGGTGAGAAGCTTCCCATGCATGCATAAGAAGGAAAGCAAAAAAGTCCATTCCTGTCTTAGAGTGAAGAGAACAGCGGTGGCTTTGCAGACCCCATGAGAGGACCTGAGTACGCTGAGGAGTCCCCGACCAGGAGAACCAGACCAGCTCTGCCAGGTCTGCCCACCCTGAGACTTCCAATTACTCCCTTCCTGAATATCCTCTTGGAATAAGAAGGCGCCTTTGCCAAGTCAAGGGCCGCTGTAAATGCATCAGGAGTGGAGAAAGGATTTGTCCTTTTGTCCAGAGGGCTTTGCATTTGTCCTTTGGCTTGTTCATCGTTTTGCTTGATGGGGAGGGGTTTGAGATGACAGAGGCTGGAAGGAATGGTATTGCCTCGGACAAGAACAGAAGACCTTGACCACTGGTCCGTGTGGTCCTTGAAACCCAAGAGGTCTACAGTTCGGTGTGGGGTGAGTCGGCAGATTGGCTAATGGAAGGGCTGTCAGAGCAGCCTAAAGCGTGTTCTTTGTCTGTGTCCAGCTGGGCTTCACCTTTTCCCCACCAACTTCCTGAAGCTTATCCAGTAGCATGACGCACACTGTACCCAGAAGTGGCCCTGGAATGCTCCCGCAGGTGCATGACTCAAATAGGAGATGCCAGCTGTCTCCACTTTCCTCATTGATAAAGGAGAAGGGAAAACAAGCCACCATTGGCTAATTCGTGGGTGTTTCCTCTTTTTTTTTTTTCTTTTTTCAGGATTCTTTTTCCCTTGAGGGAGACCCTGTTGCTCAGAGAACGTTTGTTCCTCCAACAGCAAAGTGCCACCCAGATCGATGGAACCGAGGTGAAACGATGGCATTCACCCTGGCACTGTGGGGTCCCCTCTGCATGACCTTGGAGAAAGCTTTGACCTCCTTAGATGCTTGTATTAAAACCGAAAGCCATGGCCATTACCAATTCGTAAAGAATGCGCGGCATGGGCATTCAGCAGCGCTGCGGGCATTCCGCCCCAGGAGAAGCCCCTGCTGCTGCAGAAGCACCGTGTTCGCGAACTTGCACACTCTCAGCAATCGTAGGCCATGCCTCTCATCCTTTGCGCCCCAATCCTGGAGTGGCCTCCCCCTCCTTGCTCCCCCTCCTGGGTCTGCAAACCTTCAGGCACATCTCAGAAGGAGCCTTCTCACGGAGTGGCTCGTGACGGCGTGGCGCACTAGGTGGGCTCCTTCCCTGTGGGTGACTGGCTCCCCTCACTCCTTCCAGCATCTGCGTCACTCCTTCCAGCATCTGCGTCACTCCCCAGTTTTTGGCAACTTGCAGTCTCCCCTCTTCTTCTTAGGCTCTTGAGGACAGGAACTGAGTCCTCCTCTGTTCATCCTTGAGTCCCACAGAAATGTCCAGCTCACAGCAAACTTTTTTAGGAACCCAATATATATGAAGTGAACAGCGCTGTGGTGACTGCTGAGCCCAGCACTCTGCTAAGGTTGACACAGACCCGCTAATTTGATACCATGACGGCCCCATGATGAAGGAACCCAGGACAAGGTCACTGAGCACTGTGTCCAAGGTCACTCCATCTGTAAGCCATAAAGCTGGAAGGTGAACCCAGGCAGCCGGGGCCCAAGGCAGCTCTACAGAGCCCCAGAGCACCAGGGCCCCAGCACCACATGCCACCTACTGAAGGGAGGGGACTTGGGACTCTTCAAACTATCCTGAGTCATGTGGGCACCTGTTCCTCACAGCAAGTCTGAGAGCTGTGCAGGCTTCATCCCAAATTTTAAAGATAAGAAACTGACCTGCCCGGTAGATACTGATGGAGGCGAAGCCAGAGTCCAGGCCTTTGGCTCCTTTCCCACGTTCTTCCCTTATCCCACAAATCACTACTGCAAGAAGCTGGTCTTGCAAAAGGCCAGCAGCCCTAGGTAGCCTCAGAGGATGGCTCATTTAGGAAATGCCATTGGACCCTTAATTAAGCCACACAAAATGAAAGACACCACAGTAAAGGCCCCCAGCTTAGCTAGAGTACTAAAGTAAAAGGTCATTTGTAAAAAGCAAACAGAAGGACACTTTTCTCTCCATCAAATGTGATTTGACAGCAACATGAACACAGACAGAATCTCTGGGAATTTCTCTGAGGTGAAAAAAATAAATGGATATAAGAAATCATTTCAAAGATGCGGTGTAGTCTCTTATAAGTGATGCTATCGTAGAAATTTGGAACTCTACTAATTCCAACACCTCTATAAACACTGTATAAATACAGTTCTAAAAGACTACAAAGTGTTCGAATTTGGATAAGAATATTCTAGATTCTCGAAGAAACAGACTTTTACTTTTTTCAGCATGTAACCCGACTTTCAGAATCTCAGCCTTCCCTTTAAGCACAGGAAAGAAGTCATCCATTATTCTAGGTTTTCTCTACCTTTGCCTTCTCTCAGAGACTGGGCGTATTTGATAAGCACACACCTTTCGCTATAATAACCACTGTAGTCGGGGAAGGTACAGAACTACATTGGGGAAATTCAGCTAAGAAGACAAAAAAGTTGAAGCATGCTTCAAAGTTGATAAATAGAGTCTACGAAGAAATACAGGGAAGTATGTGAAAAACGAGAGAAAGAACAGTGATGCTGCTCATCTCCACGGCAAAGAAGGCACCTGGGCTGACTCAGTGGAAGGCCAGGGTCGGTTTCCAAACAGGCCAGTAGATACCGAAATGGATCAGATGGCAAAACCCATTCCGAGAGCCTTATGGAAACACACACAGGGAAAGGAGGGATGGAAGGAGAAAAGGGAAGAAGAAGGAAGGGCGTAAGTGAGGAGAGAAATAAAGAACAAAGCAATAAGTAATAATAATAAGCAATAATTCTAAGCCCATTGCAAACTGAAGGCTGGAGAAGGAGGGAAGAGAGGACGGAGGGGAAGAAGAAGGAAGGAAGGGATTAATGGCAGAACACGTGCCCCTAGGCAGCCTGAACTTCAGAAGGCGGCTTCCAACCCTGCGCTACCCCAGCAGACTCCTGCTTCTCGCGTTGGAGCCACCCGCGCACGCACCTTGGACAGCCAGGAACGCGAGTCCTTCCAGGTCACTGTTCTGCAGGCTGCATCTGACCCAGCCCGAGTCGTTGGACTGCACGTTGTGGATTATCATCTCAGAGACGAAGTTGCCGTCCGCATCCTCGTAACTCTCAGAGGTGAAGCGGTCGTTGGTGATGATGGGCTCGCTGACGGTGATGCTCAGGACCACCGTGCCTTGGAGGGCCCACATGATGAGCTTCCAGCCCGAGGACACCGTGCAGTTGAAGCGGGCCTCTGAGCCCACCAGGACCGTGGTGTTGCTAGGACCTTCTACGATTCGATTCCCGGATGCAGACACTGGAAGGCAACCGTTTTTCAAGGCGATAAATGAATTCATCTACGTGACTCAGCCATTTGGTCTAACCCTTGTGTATCTCCCAGTTGTGGCCACCGCTGAACACCCATCCAATGGCTTAGACTCCGTGTCTCACTCGCCCTGGAGCCCAGGAGCTGCCCATGGGCACAAGGCCACTGCCATGCCCTCCTTTCCACTCTCCTCCCCTCTCTGGGCTGTACTGTGTTGTTCCCCAAAAGTTCACGTCCACCAGATCCTCAGAACGTGACCTTTGAAGGTAGGGCCTTTGCAGATGTAATTGGCTAAGGATCTCAAGAAATCAACCTGGATTTAAGACAGGCCTTAAATCCAATCGTAGGTGTTCCTATGAAAGAAAGACAAAGGCAGATGATTTCAGACACACAAGCGTGCAGAGAAGCTGCAGGCAGAGACTGGAGCCCTGGGCCAAGAGGCACCGATGACCACCTGCACCCATGGGAAGCTGAACGACGTTAACAGATCCTGCCTCCCGCCTCCAGGAGCCAGCCCTGCCCACCAGCAACACCTCAGCACTCGGGACACCCGCTCAGACCTTCCCACTCTGAATCCCACACTGTTTCCCTCGGAAGCCAAACAGAGGCCTCATTGCCTCTTAGTCGGTTGAAGCATTCCTACTACCATTTGGTCACATGGTCCCCGTGGGTCAACCAGCTTGCCTGACACATGCACCACGTGTTCCCAAGTAGTCAGCTCCCTCCTTCCTTCTGACCATGTAAGGTCAAGTGTAAGGTGGGTTCTAGAGGAATCTCATGGCAGCCCTAAAACTCCCAGGGAAGAGCCACGCTGATGGACACCCCTGACCATAATGCACTGCAGGAGCCCACGGGGGTGGAGAAAGCTCGTGGAACAGCGCTGCAGCAGGTGAGGGGCCAAGGAGGGGCCTGCTGGCCTAAGGAGGCAGAGCCCAGGGCAGTTGGGAGCACGGCAGCACTCCGGTGTCTGGGAGGACGTACCCACTATTCTTTGCTTTTTCCAGGCAGAGGAAGAGAAAGTGTGTCTAAAGGACCAATTCAGACTGGATCTCCTCCCTCACCTGGGGCCAAACCCATGCCATGATCCCTTCGATCTTCAACCGAAGAAACAAAAAGCACCAGAGGGGAAGACAGAAAAGATGCTGGGGAAGCCACTGCAGTGCCAAGCCACCCTTCCATGAGCCCTGAATGACACGGTAAAGAAGTAGGCAAGCTTGCCGAGCCCTGTGCTCCAGGCTGCTGACAGTGATCCTGCACTCCCCTAGCAGGTGGAGGAGTCAGATCCACAGGGCCCTGGGGGCTGGGAGCAGAGCCTGCCCCCGAAGCCCAGAGAGGCAGCTCCAACAGAAGCACCAAGACCATCTGAACGCAGACCTCCTTCCAGCCCTGTGCACCAGGTGGCGAGGTCATTCCAGTCTAGCACCAGTCATTAGATACCCAGCAGACTGCATGTGAGACCAAGGAATCAGAAGCCGGGCCAAGGTGTCCTCTGCAGCTGGGGAGGCGGGAGGGAGCAGGGCTGAGCCCAGAGGGAACCTCCTTGAGTTTGAGCCGACATTTAAGCTAAGCAGGAGGAACCAAATCCTAAGCTCCCATTCCCCTGATAGCTCCTGCAGTCCTTGCTGGAACCGTAAGTCAGCTGCCCTGGGGCCTTGCCTGGTGACGCAGAGCTGGTTTCCTGGTAACAGCTTCTCCCTCCTGTCATCCGTGTCTTATCGGCAACTGTGTGGGACAGCCTGCCCTACACAGACCACAGGAGAAAACTAAATAAGACTTTTACCCAGCCCGTATCTCAGCCCAGAGCCTTTCTCGTCCCTGGGCTCGCCCTTTTCCCTGGAGAGCAAAGAGACAAACTGGGGCCAGAATGTTGGGAGAGGTCAGGGTGCCCCCTGCAGCCACCAGCTACAGTTGCCCTCCAGCGCAGAGTCCCGGCCTCTGCTGTCCACAAGGGTCCTTGCAGCAGCTTGTCTTCCTGGGAGATTCTCACTGGGTCAGCTCTCTCTGATCCCCAGCTCCACATCCCCCTGGCCCCCTCCTGCAGATCTCCTGCCCTGCCAGGCAGCTCTGAGGACAACCACCAGCTGCACCCAAGAGGGGCGGATACCCCTTCTCCCTCCCACTCCAGCTGACATCCTCCAGCTTACACCACCAGCCTCTGAGGCTCCGGCTGGCCCTCCAAAAATTGACCCTGACCTCAGCCTCAGTCCTCTGCAGTGGCCTTTGTCAGCCCCCTGTGGAGCAGTCAGTCCCCTCCCTGGCATCGGGACCTGAGGGTCAACATCGCCCGCCTCTCGATTTCCCCACTCCTCTTCTCTGGCTCCCTTGCCCTGTGTCTTCTCTCGTCTCTTACTTAAAATGTGCAATTCACAATAGCAGAATTATGGAACCATCCCAGATTCCACCATTAGATGAGTGGATTAAGAAACTGTGGTATTGAAGCTGGAGCAGTGGCTTGGCGGTTACAGTGCTTGCCTGGCATGCGCGAATACACAGGTTCAAACCCCAGCACCCATGTGCACAACGAAGTGTCAGAGCAACAAAAGCCACATGGAAAACTAAATAACATTGATTCTCTCTCTCTCTCACTGTCTTTCTTTCTTTAAAAAAAAGAAACTGTGGTTTTATACACACCATGGAGTTCTACTCAACTATGAGAAAGGATAATAAAGGGAGATCAGTAGAAGAAAGGGACTGGGAATGGGCATAGGTGAGGGGGTGCTGGAGAGGAACACTGGCCCAATCACAGTGTTGTATTGTGTGTATGTGTCTGTGTGTATGAATATGTGACAAATCCCACCATCATGCACAACTCTAATGCACCAATAAAAAATGTGAGAAATAAGCATTGATAAGTCTGTCACTGTGGTCACGGATATAAAAAGTGTTCTTCGTAGATATAAGAATTATGTCACTGTACTTGGGCATTTTAGGAAAAATAAAGGAACAAGAAAGAGAGGCAAGGGATCTGGGAAACAGGAGGGAGGCCAGGGGGACGGGGATAGGAGGGATGTTGACCAAATTGTATTGCCGCATTGTGTGCATCTAGGAATCCGTGACAACAAATGCCATCATTATGTACAACTAGAACGCACCAATAAAATAAACAAATAAAACGTGAGAAATCAAACGTGTGCTGAACGGGAAAGGAGGGCTGGAGATCTGGAGATGGGGCTCCACTCCAGGAAGGAGAGAAGGAGACAAGGGAAGGGCAGAGAAGAGAACCACTGCGGGAAGAACTCAGGAAGGAGGAATGGGAGTCAAAGCACACTGGGAAAGTGAGAAGCCGGTGGGGCCCCAGGGCGGGTCTGAGCTGCCTGTCAGGGCCTGGGACAAGGCCCCAGGAAGAGTCAAGGTCACTGATAAGCCACCAGCCCCACCCTAAGCTGCTGCTCAAGTGCAGCCAGCATCGGACCAGACACCCTGCCCCACCTCCCACTGCACACTCAGACTGTTTTCAAGATTGCCTTAAGGCTGAACTTAGCTCCACGCCTAGGTCTTCTCCAGCTTCCATTGGCCCCAACTCTACCTGGGACCAAGGGACCTTCTTTAGTTCCTCAGACTCATGGACTCTTTCCAGCCCCAGGGCCTTGGCACGTGCCACGACCTTCCTGGAACTCCAGCCTCACTTGCTCCTCAGCTCCTGGCCTCCACAGAAAGCCTTCCAGAATACCCTATTTGGGCTAAATTGTCCATCATAGGCTCTCAAATGCTGTTCCCCTGCTAGGCTCTAGCTCTGTGTTAACAAGGATCACCCCTGGCTGCACTGAGCCAGCCCCGCATTCCAGTGCTCAAATTAACTGCATATGACAGAAGCTCAGTGAGTAATTTCTAAGTGAATAAATCAGGGTGTCGAGTTCTATATCAGCAGCAATACCACGGGCAAGATGGAGAGGAGAGGGCTGGGTGCCCACGGTCGCTGTCTTCAGCTATTCAGAAGGGACTCAACCCGCAGCCTTCCTAAGAGCAAGCATCCATAACACATTTACAAATTGGTGTTCCTTACCAATTTGTATTCATCACATATTTGAGGACAGGCGCCCATCCCCTAGGGCCTCTGGAATTAGCCCGTAATACTCTGCCCTCCTAGAGAAGCCACCTCCCAGCCTCAACCCAGAGCCTCCCTGCCTTCAGCCAGTACATAAGACTCAGCAACACCAAGAAAACATCTCCCAGATGAACGAAACCAGACTTCATCACTACCTGACAAACCAAGTTCATCACTGCCTCACAAGCCAAGTTCATCACTGCCTCACAAACCAGACTTCATCACTGCCTCACAAACCAAGTTCATCACTGCCTCACAAACCAAGTTCATCACTGCCTCACAAACCAAGTTCATCACTGCCTCACAAACCAGACTTCATCACTGCCTCACAAACCAAGTTCAT
>PVKS010024772.1:0-30691 GCA_004027875.1 Aplodontia rufa | reverse complement strand
TATCCTTCCTATCTCCCCATGACCCCTCCAGCATTTGTTATTGTTTGTATTCTTTATCTTTGCCAGTCTGACTGGAGTGAAGTGAAATCCTAATGTAGTTTTGATTTGCATTTCTCTGATTACCAGTGATTTAGGACACTTTTTCATGTATTCATTGGCTTGCTTGATTTCCACTGTTGAGAAGTTTCTGTTTAGTTCTCTGGCCCATTATTGATTGGATTATTTGTGTTTTTGTTATTGAGTTTTTTGAGTTCTTATCAAATTTTGGATATTAGTCCCTGTCAGAGATCACAGGCCATGATTCTCTCCCATTCTGTAGGTGGTCTCTTGACTGTTTTGACTGTTTCCTTGGCTGTACAGAAACCTTTTAGTTTAATGGCATCCCACTCATTGATTTTTTTTTTTAAGTGAGAGGGACAGTGAGAGAGAGAAAGAATCAATTTTATTTTTCATGTGGCTTTTCTTGCTCTGAGACATCGTTGTATACATGGTGCTGGGGTTTGAACTTGCGTACTCACGCAATCCAGGCAAGCACTGTAACCGCTGAGCCATCCCTCCAGCCCCCACTCATTGATTTTTTTTACTGTAATTCTTTCACTTTAGGAGTCTGGTTGAGGAAGTTGTTGTCAACTCCCATATGCTAGAATGTTAGTCCTAATTTTTCTTCTAGTAGTTGTATGGTAGCTGGAACATCAATGCTTATAGCTATACAATTCACAATAGCTATGCTATGGAGCCAACCTAGGTGCCCTTCAGCTGATGAATGGATAAAGAAAATGTGGTATATATACACAATGGAGTATTAGCCATAAGAAAGAATGATTTTATGGCATTTGCTGGCAAATGGATGGAACTCATGACTATTATGCTAAGTGAAATAAGCCAGTCTCAAAAACCTAAAGGTAGAATGTTCTAATATGTGGAAACTAACCCAAAAATAAGGAAAAGATCAGAAGAAAAGACAAAAGGGAAAGAAATGAAAGTAGTGAGGAGAGAGAAAGTTCGTGGAGTGAATCAGACTTAACTTTCCTATGTTCATATATGAATATGCCATGTGAATTGCATCGATATATTCATCAACAAGTCACTAAATAAATAAAAAAACTATTACAAAATAATAGAAAGATCAGTAGAATAGAAGGGGGAGAACAGGGCGCTGGGGGGAATATAGGGGACAGAACTGAAATATGTTATACTCCATACTTTTGTATCATTGATTATTCTCTTATTATGTATATCTAGAAAGAACAGGGGGTTGGAGCAAGGGAGGGGAAGGGACAATACTGGGGTCTGAATTGGAACTAATTATACTACATGCTTTTATAATAAAAAACAAACAAACAACCGATGTAAGCTAGGTATGGTTGTATATGCCTATAGACTAAGCTACTCAGAAACCCGAGGCAGGAGGATTGTTTGAGCCCAGGAGTTTTAGGCCAGCCTGGGAAACAGAGTAAGACTACAACACAAAGAAAAAGAAAAAGGTTTAAGATGTGGTCCCGGCTCTTACTATTCACAATAATACCTGTTTAGCAAATGCTTCTTTTTCTAATGCCAGGAACTGGCTAAGAGCTTTCACACATGTGTCTCATTTAATCCTCAGAGCCCTGCAAGATACACACAGTTAACACTACTGTACAAAGGTGGACTCTACTCAGAATTATACACCTATTGTCAGTTCAAGATTTGAAACTGAAGTTTTCTGATTCCACATTGCTGCACCAAATTGTTTAAAACACAGATAAAGAAACAAAGTAATAGTAATTTTAGAGACAGATTAGGTGCAGATCCATGTGGTCTCGACAACAAGACATCTACTTTTGTGGAGCGAATAGCCTGTGGCCTACAGTCAATTGGACAGATGGGTATTTAGAAGAGCCTAGAAGTTTTAGGGAGCATAAAAGTCATTCTTGTAAGTATTAACAGAAGCAGGCCTGGGAAACGGAGAGCTGGAAGAGCTTTGCCAGGGTATCACCAGATAAAAGAACAATGTTTTATGGTTGAGCAAAGGCAAGAGATGACAAATGCTGGCCATCTGGAGTCAGAACATCAGGACTGTGATCTGGGTTCTGCTGTACTGATTGGGGAATGTATCACACAGGGCAACCAAGTGCTACCTGACAAGTCTTCATATTCTTTTATGCAGGTGTTGACATTTGCCAGAACATGGCAAAATAAAAACATATATTTAAATCTGGGTCTATTTGATTTTTAGATAACAAATATAGATCAAAATCTAGAGAAATCCTCAACATCAGCAGACTAAACAAATAGAAATTAGGAGAATTTTGTACTTTCTCCAAAGTTAGTGAGTGCCAAAGCCAGTATCACCTAAAAGTCTATAATTTCAGCCTTAAAAAAACAATAGGGCTGGAGCGGTGGCTCAGTGGCTGGAGCGCTTGCCGGGCATGTGCGAGGACCCAGGTTTAAACCCCAGCACCATGTACAAGTGTTGGAAAAACAAAGGCCAGATGAAAAAAGAAATAAAATTGATTCTCTATCTCTCTCCTCTCACTCTCTCCCTCTCTTTTTAAAACACACACACACACACACCAAACAGGCTGATCCATGGGCAAGACCATTCTAACGATCCAAGTATTTCCAGGAGTTTATGTTTGCTGAAAAATATATTCTTACGTAGCCCATTTTATACTAATCTACAAAATATTTCAAAGTATTATATATATAATTTACATAATAATGTACAAGTGTATATAGTAATGTAACAAAAGTTCTCTTAAAATATTAAAGGAAAAAATGTTTAAAAAGTCTTAGGTTCTAGCTTGAGTTAGTTAAATTCTCCAACATAAAAATAAGTAAAAGAAAAAACCCAAAATGCAGAAAGTTATACAACACAAGAGATGGTCCAAAGCTCCAACACAAATTTGATTCGATCTTATCAGAAATCTTTGCTGCTGCATGTAACAGCCAAAGAGAAATTCCCATGAAGTCTGCTATTCTCAGTCACTGAAAAATCTTAATTGTGCCAGGCTTGGAGGCATACACCTATAATCACAGCAACTCTGAGGCTGAGGGAGAAGAATCACAAGTGTGAGGCCAGGCTAGGCAACTTAGACCATAAGCAACTCAATATGACTCTCTCAAAATAAAAAATAAAAAGGGCTGGGGTGTAGCTCAGTGGTCGAGTGCACCTAGATTCAATCCCTAGTACTGCAACAAGAAAAAAAGGAAAGGAAGGAAGGAAGGAAGGAAGGAAGGAAGGAAGGAAGGAAGGACGGACTAACTAGAAATTACAGAAAGGGGGCTGGAGTGGTTGCTCAGTGGTTACAGCACTTGCCTGACATGTTCGAGGACTCAGGTTTGAACTCCAGCACCATGTACACAATGAAGGGTCCTAGCAACAAAAGTCACATGAAAAACTAAATGAAGTTTATTCTTCCTTTCTGTTTCTCTCTCATTGTCCCTCTTCTCTTAAAAAATTATAGAAAGGAAGAATATGGTTATTGAAATAAATAATGCAACAAATGCAGTGAATTTTAGACTAGGTATATGAAGAATAATTAAATACATTAGAAGTTAGCAACGAGGGCAAGGGGTATAGCTTGGTAATGGAGTGTGTGCTTAGTATGCATGAGGACTTGGATTCAATCCCTAGCACCAGGGAAAAAAGCTGGGTTTAGTGGTACAGCCTGTAGTCTCAGCTACTTGGGAAGCTGAAAAAGGACAACTGCTTGAGTCAGGAGTTCAAGGGAAGCCTTGTAACTCAGTGAGACCTCTTCTCAGAAAAAGAGGAAAAGGAAAAGAAACAATATTTAAGAAATAATTACTGGGGCTGGAGCAGTGGCTTGGTGGTTACGATGCTTGCCTACCTAGCATGTGCGAGGACCCGAGTTCAAACCCCAGCACCATGTACATAACTAAGTGTTGGAGAAATGAAAACCAGATGAAAAATTAAATAAAATTGATTCTTTCTTTCTCTCTCTCACTGTCCCTCTCTCTGAAAGAAAGGCAGTAGCGTACTTGCCTGGCACGTGCGAGGACCAAGGTTCAAACTCTCACCACATATACAACTAAGTTTTGGAAGAAATAAGACCAGATGAAAAAAATAAATAAAATTGATTCTCTTTCTCTCTCACTCTCTCTTAAAAAAGAAAAGAAATGATTGCTGAAGGGCTAGAGCAGTGGTTCAGTAATTAAAGTGCTTACCTGGCATGCATAAGGAAGCAGGTTCGAACCTCAGCACTACATATACAACTAATTGTGGGACAAAGTAAAAAAAAAAACAGATGAAAAAATAGATTGACTCTTTCTCTCTCTTGAAAAAAAAAAAAGAATTGCTGAAACTTTTTCATATTTGATGAGATGTGGGTCCTAGACAGAAAGTGAAATGAAAATTGAGCAAGATGAATAACTGTTGAACAGATTAGAGGAAACTGGTGGAACAAAGATGAAAAGGCAGCTTAAAAGCTACCAAGGGATAAGTTTAAGTAAAGAAGCAAGTAGAGGAAATAGAAGAGAATGGTGGCGGCTCAACACTAACACAGGTTTATAGGGAAAAACCTGCAGAGGGGACCCAGTAGAGTCTAGGACCCATCTTCTGCTTACAGACTGGGGTAAGATGTAGAGGACTAAGGGACCAGAGGATTAGGGTGCTGACAGGGAGTTAGTTGGTCAGGGAAGGGTCCTTTCTTATGATGGAGTTCTAGGATGTCTTTGTTGCATGATGGTGGAGTATGGTAGATGGGTCCTGGGTTAAAGGATAGGTTGGTCAGGGGTTTAGGGATAAGTGGGTCCAGGGTTTATGGATTAGGTGGGTTTGGGGTTTAGGATGAAGGGTAAGATTCAAAATGACATTGCCTAGGTCAAGTTCTACCTAACAGTTCTTCCTTTTTTCATTTGATAGGAGACGAGGTGAGAGAGAGAAGGGTTGATGATGTCTGTTAAATTACTTCCTTCTGAGAGGGGGCATCAGTTGAGGACTCCTGTAGGCATTGGTACTGAGAATTCTAATAAAGCTCAGCAGGAGGATGTTCTGGACCCTCTGACCACTAGTAGCATTGATGGTTCTCCGTGAAAAGGAGGCGAAGAGCTGAAACAGCGAGAGCCCAGCAGCAAGGCTGATACTTACACAGAGAATTGGGAAAATGAAAGGAGCTAGGCAAGCTCCTGTCCATTTAGTGGGCAAATGGGATGATGTATTAATTCTGCATAGGAAGAAGATTCACTGGTTATAGTGAATATATATAGCAACCAGAAAGGTGATATGAGACAACTTGTTTTAACTGAAGGCAGGGTCTTATGAGGAAATCTTAAGGGGAATGTAGTAGGTGGGAACAGTGGGCTGAGATATGTTTCACACTGTGGCTGACACCTCAGGGAGGAGCACTGACAGGGATGTTAGTGGATAAGGAAAAGCTTCTGGTCAGCATAAGAGGATATGTGAGAAGCTATGGTGGGAATTAAAATCTATAAAGGCATTGAATTTGGTTAGGGTGTTCCTGCCAAGGATAAGAGTTGGGCATCCAAGCATGAGTGGGGCCTTCCAGTCAGGCAGCCAAAAACAAAGGTTTTAGCCTAGGGTTTTAACCTAGGTGTGGGTTCCTGTTCTCCAAGGTCCCCATTTCTATCTAACTACAGAAAATCTATCTCCTGTGTCAATTACTCCTCTGAAGAGATCCTTGACTGCTATCAGGGGAAAAGAGCAATGACCATTCTGGCTTCTTCATGCTGATGGTGCATGTGGCTGTGGAAGTAAGGGGAACACTCCAGAGGGTCTATCTGGGGACTGGTACAAGTTGGGAGGCAGCTCCACAGAGGGTCATATTTCCATGACCATCTGGTGCTTAATGGACTCTAGGCATCTTATGCAGTCCAGAGGTCCATGATGGCGGTTGGCAGGTGACTGGACATGGTGTACACGGGTGTACAGATCATGCTAGAACAATAAGCAATGCAACAAAACATTATTTTCTGGGGCTGGAGCGGTGGCTCAGTGGTTATGGTGCTTGCCTGGCATGCGCGAGTATATGAGTTCAAAACCCCAGCACCACGTACACAATTAAATCTTGGAGCAACAAAAGCCACGTAAAAAAAACTAACTAAAAACTGATTCTATGTCTCACTGTCCCTCTCTCTTAAAAAATAAAACAACAATATTATTTTCTGCAAGCTATTAGTACAAAAACAGTCAGTGTTATCAGTCAGTCTTGAGGATAGGTTAGTATTTGCTCTGCCATGTCATTTGTTTGTGAGTGGAGGACATTTAGGTCCTTAGAAACATTAGTAGTGTTGCTAAAAACACATTTATGATGGCATGTATGTCCCACTGAGTTGGGGAATGTCATCTATTTTCTGTAATGTAGCTTTTTTTTTAAGAGAGAGGGAGAAAAAAGAGAGAGAGAGAGAGAGATCAATTTTATTCAGTTTTTTATCTGGTTTTCGTTGCTCCAACACTGGACTATGTACGTGGTTCTGAGGTATGAACCCATGTCCTCATGCATGCCAGGCAAGTGCTGTAACTGCTGAGCCACTGCTCTAGCCCTGTAATATAGCTTTTTATTGGCATTACCTCTGTGTTAGCAGAAGGATTGCTTTAGCTGTGTCACTTAGGACTCTCTTGGTAAAGTTAGGGCTTTTATGTGCCACATTGCATCTTTTGGTTGATATGAGGGATAAATATTAGAACTATTTACCTGTGGGGGAACTGACACAGCATACATTTTGAGTTACATTAAAAGAATCACTGTCTCTTTTTAAATGTCCATGCATGGCTGTGCTTTGGCTATAACTCTCCTGGAAGGTATTTAAGACCAAATTGGTCAAAATTGACCTTTTGCTTATCTCTTAGGGTCAGCTGAGATTCCTCAGGAGGCCACTCTCAGGGACGTGTGAGAAGCCTCTTTTCTCTTTCAGTCTTCGTCTACCAGTGGTGTCATCTGCCAGGATGGGTCAGGGATATTTCCCTTTGTAATGACTTTCCTCTTTGCAGAATATGCACTGGTTTTCTTTCTCTGGGGGGCTCATGACCCCTGTGATTGGGAGGTTACATGACTCAAAGAGGTTGTCCCATAGTTCTCTGGGTCCTGGCTGACCCTAAAGGCCAGGATCAAAATATTGGCTGCTTTTCTTTGGCCCTTGTACTTCCTTGACTTTGGTCTTCCAAGTTTTGGTTTTAAACATCCAGCAGGCCAGTCTCACCAGTCTTAAAATGGAAGTAATGGGCTTTAACTTTAATGTGTACAGTTTCATAATACACCTTTTCATTTAGAGTCAGTAACACTATTAGAAGTTAGTATTAGATCTGTCCTGTAGGTGATGGCATGTCTTAACTCAGGTTTTTCTGTTAGAATTAGTACTTCTGTAAAACAGCAACAAGCAATAGTTATAAAGTTTACAAGGAAAATACAAAATGGAATTAATAAGCCCCAAAACATTTAGTTTGCATAATAACTTTAAATCAAGAAACAATTTCTTTAACATTAATGTTTTTGGTATCTATTTTGCCTCATGAAGATCTGTAAATCTGTCCTTTAAACACATCTTAAGGGGCTTCAGCAGTGGCTCGGTGGATATGGCACTTGCCTGGCACGTGCTAGTACATGAGTTCAAACCCCATCACTACATACACAACAAAATCTCGGAGCAACAAAAGCCACATGGAAAACTTAAACACACCTTAAATGAGCTTAAGTTTAGCCTAGTTTTGAATCATCCTAACATGGAGCAGGGTGTGAGGCAGAGACTTATCGCAGGCAAGGTGGGGTTCTACTCAAACCTATTCAGGTTTCCACATTGTCAACCTTCAAGAAACCAAACTCTCCTTATTACAGATTATGAGGGAATATCTAATCACAAAACATTAAATGACAAATAAATTTCTTAATTCGTTTCCATACAAGACTGAAAAGAGATTACTCCTAATATACAAAGAAGCCAATAATACCATCACAATTACACTGATGTCCTTACATTAACCAAGTTTAACCTTTGAAGCAAAACTTAGAATACAGAGTGTACAGCAATGATCCAAAATAAGTTATTTTACCAGAGATGTCCCTAAACAATAAAACCCGACACCAAGGATTATCTTTTTTTTTTTTTTTAAGAGAGATGGACAGTTGAGGGGGTATCCATTTCGTTTAGTTTTTCATGTAGCTTTCGTTGCTCTGACACTTCATTGTGTATGTGGTGCTGGGGTTTGAACCCATGTCCTCATGCATGTCAGGCAAGCACTGTAACTGTTCAGCCACTGCTCCAGCCCCTAAGGATTATCTTGTTAGCTATGAGCAGATCAATGTTTTAAGAAACCTTCTGTTACACAGAGGTTCTGGCATATCTCAGTGCATCAACATTTGACCTTAGAAAAGAACCTAAAATAATTTCAATTAATTGTGCTAACCACAGGCAGCCCTATCAGAAACTTTTTGAGATTTACTCATCACAAACCTTGTGCTGTTGAAACAATTTGTCATGTGAACCAAAAGTTAATATTAATTTATGAGCATTCGCTTGTCTATCTGCCAATTTTAGTACCATGTAGTCAAGAAACATATGAAGAGGGGCTGGAGTGGTGGCTCAGTGGTTTCAGCGCTTGCCTGGCAAACACGAGGACCCAGGTTCAAACCCCAGCACCACATACAACTGGGTGTTGGAGCAACTAAGGCCATGTCAAAAACTAAATAAAGTTATTTCTCTCTTTCTCTGTCTCACTGTCCCTCTCTAAAAATAAACAAAAAAAAAAAACCAAACAAAAAACATGTTGTTGTTGTTTAAAAAAAAAAGAAACATATGAAGATATAACACAGACACAATACACACAAATGTGCACAAATATGCATAAAAATTGACAGGAAACAGATTTTTAGACCTTTTAATTGCCCTCTGAATAGAGACAACAGGAAAAACAGAGAGTCAAAAGAACTCTAGTTAGATGAAACAAGACTAAACAAAATACATGGATTTAGGTGCATAAGATCAACAGTGGAGAAGGACTTGGGGTTAGGGACTTGAGAGAGAGAGGGTGAAAGAATTGAGATCAGTGGACATATAGAGTAGCTGGGCATAGCCTGAGCACCAGGGAGTATACTTCTCCAGAGGCCTTTCTCCAGAGAAGGGGAAAGATGGTTTATCCACTAAGAAAGAGCACAGAAGAGAAATGAGGGCGCCTTTGTCCATTTTACTCATCCTTCCATAGATCCCAGGTGAATCCCATAAATGTAACAGGGAGGTGGATGGGTGGGTTCTTGAGATCCATGAACACCAGGTTGGACAGAACAAAGTAACAGATTTTTAGAGTAACAGAAAGAAAGAAAGCAGAACTCTTAAAGAGGAAGGAGTCCTAAGAGAGTGAAGCCCTAAGGGGTTTCTTGTTGAGAAGAATGTGAGAAGTTGAGCAGTATGAGCGGAGAAAAGGGTAGAGGTACCAAGCCTGGAGCAGAGGCCTAGACATAGAGAACCTAAGACCATTAGCCATTGTGGTGGAGAGTTTAAGATTTCTGAGAACTTGGGAGTCAAATGTGCCATTTTCAGGCCAGTGACTGTTGTTATCCAGCTTATATTGAGGCCAAGAAATATTACAGACAAACACCAATCTTTTAGGTTTGTCTGTGTCATGGAGACCCAGGGTCTGGATGTGTTTGAGAAGGCACCCCAAGGGGATGTCTTGTGGAGGCTTTGAGGCTCAGCCCATGTTGGATGAAATGGATTGAGGAGAGCCCCCAGGGACTCTGGCAGACACAGAAAGACCAAAATCAAGGGGTATCCCCACAGGAAACTGGTTTCTCTAAGGTCATTCTGGAAGGACCAACAGAATGGCATGCAATCTTCCTTGTCCCCAAAGAATACAAGTCGTCAACCACCCAGTGGTTGCTGGGATTTCTCTCATCTAGCACTAGGATTTTTTCGGGAGGGACATCACAGGAGAGAGAAACTGGTGGGAATTCCTGGAAACCAGAAGTCAGAGGGGGTCACTCACCCAATAAGCGAAGGCCAGTGGTAGGTGCAATGTGGATGATCCTTACTGGAGCTTCCAGAGTGAGAAGTGATGGAAAGATAAGGAAGAAGGAAAAAGGAGAGAGAGAGAGAGAGAGAGAGGGAGAGAGAGAGGGAGAGGGAGAGATAAGGGGGAGGGGTACTGAGTCAAGGTCAAGGGAAGGCACAGAGAGGCCACTCTTAGTGGGAACCTAGAACACTTGGTCCTGGATATCAGCACCAAAATGAAAGGAAAGTGAGTGGAGGAAACAGGAGAGTAGTGGTAGCTCAACAGTAACGCAGGTTTATTGGGAAAAACCTGAGAAGGTAGGCCCAGTAGAGTCTGGGACCCAGATATTAGAGGACTAAGGGAAAAGAGGATTAGAGTGTTGCTAGGGAGTTGTCAGGGAAGGGTCCTTTCTTATGATGGAGTGTTCAGGGTTTCTTTGCTTGACGGTGCGTTGTAGGATCAGTTGATCAGGGGTTTAGGGATATGTGGGTCCAGGGTTTATGGATTAGGTGGGTTTGGAGTTTCGGATGGAGGATAAGATACAAAATGGTGTTGCCTAGGTCAAGTTCTACATAACAATACAGACAGATTTTCTACAAAGGAAAGATGATTTGACTGACAGAAAACTGTTCCTAAGTAACAAAGAGTGTTCAGATTTAATAGTATCATGCTTCAAAGTGCTAAGGGAAAATAAGTGCTAATTTAGATTTTTTTTTTGTGTGTGTGTGCGCGTATGTGAGGGGGTACTGGGGATTCAATCCAAACTCCTAAGCTACAACCAGTCTTTTTTAGTTTTTGATTCAGGGTCTCATTAAGTTGCTGAGGGTCTTGATAACTTTTTGAGGTTGGCCTTGAACTTGGAATCTTCCTGACTCAGCTTCCCTAGTCTCTGGAATTAACAGGCATGTGCCACTACACCTGGCCTAAGACAGAATGTTACAGTGAGCCAAACTACTGAGTACAGCACATTCTAGAGTTTATAATCAACAGACCCTAACTTAAAGAAATGTTAAAGATGTATTTAGAAAAGTGAACCCAGATGGAATATGCACACAGAAGAAACAGAAGTGGTCACAAAAACTGATAAAAGTAAGTCCGTATATTTGATTAAATATTGTCTATAAATAAGGAGAAGGGTCTGGAGGAGTGGCTTGGCAGTTAAGGTGCTTGCCTGGCATGTGCACAGGTTCAAACCCCAGTACCATGTACACAACAAAGTGGGAGCAACAAAAGCCACATAAAAAAACTAAATAAAATTGATTCTCGCTCACTGTCCCTCTCTCTCTTTAAAAAAGAAAGAAAGGAAAGAAGAAAGAAAGAAAAACAAAACCTAGCAAGCTAGGAAAAAAAACCTTAATGAAGGAAAGAAAACATCTTAGCTTTTTTTGTGTGGTTATAACAGAATAACATAGGATGGGTAATTTAGAAAGAACAAAGATTTTTTCAGTTCATGGTTCTGGAGGTTCATTCAAGGTTGAGATACTGTATCTGGTAAGAGCCTTCCAGCTGGTGGGAATTCTGCAGAATCCTGATATGGTGCTAGACATCATGTGATAAGACAGAGCTTGGGTTTCTTCCTCTTTTTACAAAGCCACAAACCCTTCATGGGAGACTCACCCTCATGAGCTCATCTAATTCTAATTTTCTTCCAAAAGCCCCATTTCCAAATACTATTAACATATGACTTTGGGGATTAAGTTGCCAATACATGAAATCTGGGGAACACATTCAAACTGGCAGAAAATGATACAAGAGAAGAAATTACTAAACTAAAAACCGAAAATACAACATAGGTGATCAATGAAGTCAAAACAAAATATTAGTTGAAAAGATAAAAAAACAGATATGTCTAGTAAGCCTAATAATTATAAAACATTGGTCAGGAGGATTGCAAGTTTGAGGCCTCAGCAATTTAGTGAGACTCTGTCTCAAAATAAAAAACAAAAAAATAAAAAGAACTGGGAGGTAGCTGAGTAGTAAAAAGTACCCCTACATTCAATGCCCAGTACCAAATAAATAAATAAATAATGAATAAATGACTTGGAGAAAGAAAGTGAGACTGAAGTTTTTAAAAGTATAAGAGAGTACTATAATGGTATCCCAGAAGTATAAAACTTCTTTTGATTCACATAAACTGTTTCAACAAACAAATAAACAAACTCAGCAGTTACGGTGTTTGCCTTGCATGCGCGGGTACGCGGGTTTCAAACCCCAGCACCACGTATACAATGAAGTGTCTGAGCAATGAAAAGTCCACGAGAAACTAAATAAAATTGACTCTCTCTCTCTCACTGTCCTTCTCTCTTTAAAGCAACAGCAACAACAACAACAAAAAAACCCACTATGCTCAACAAAGGCAGAATACACTCTTTCCACAGCATATGATACATTATCAATAGATGTGTTGCATTTATACAAGGAACACTGAAAAATAAACCACCATAAAGGGACATTAAAGAAGACCTAAAGAAACACAATGATATTTCATATCCATTGATGGGAAGACTCAATACACTTAAGCTGATGATTCCCTCCAAATTGATCTACAGATTCAACGCAACCCGTCAAAATCTTGGGATGTTTTGAAGAAACTGACATGATGATTATTAGGAACTTTACATAGAAAGATGATGGAATTAGAAGAGTCAAAAGTCTGGAAAAGGGCGCTGGAGTGGTGGCTCGGCGGTTTCGGCGCTTGCCTGGCAAGCACGAGGGCCCAGGTTCGAACCCCAGCACCGCGTACACAACTCAGTGTTGGAGCAACTAAGGCCATGTGAAAGACTAAGTGGAGTTGTCTCTCTCTCTGTCTCTCTCACTGTCCCTCTCTCTTTAAAAAAAAAAAAAAAAAAAGTCTGGAAAAAGAGGAATGTAGTCAGAAGACTCCCTAGTTTTAAGACTTGTTTTTTGGTTTTTGATTTGTTTTTGTGGTACTGGGAATTGAACCTAAGGGCGAGGTACCACTGAGCTATATCCTCAGTCATTTTTTTTTTAAGTATTCACACAGCTATTTTATTCATTTATTTTTTAGAAAGAATCATTTTTATTTTTTGAACTGGTTTTTGTCCCCCCTCTCCACTTAGTTGTATATTTGGTGCTCAGGATCAAAAACAGGTGCTCACACATGCCAGGCAAGTGCGCCATCAGTGAGCCACCTCTCCAGTCCCCTCCTCAGTCCTTCTTTTGAGATAGGGGTCTTGCTAAGTTGCCTAGGCTGGCCCAGAACCTGCGATCCTCCTGCTTCAACCTCCTAAATATCTGAGATCACAGGTGGGTACCACTATAGCTGGCTTAGGACTTCGCTAGACTCCTCTGACAAAGGATTCATATGTAGGATACATAAAGAATTCTTACAACTCAAGTAGAAAATAACCCAATTAAAAACAATAGGTAGGAAAGGTGTGGTGCACACGCCTGTAATTCAAGAGACTCGGAAGACTGAAATGCAAGTTTGAGGTAAAAAAAAGAAAAGAAAAGAAAGGCTGAGGACATAGCTCAGTGGTAGAGTGCCTAGGTTCAATTTTTAGTGCCACAAAAACAAAAACAAAGCAAAAGAGGTAAAATATATGAAGGCACTCACCAAAAAGATATAGAAATGGCCAGGCACATGAAAAGATGCTCAAAATCATTAATTACTTGGAAATGCAAAATAAAGACACAATGAGGTACCATTGTAACCACTAGACTAGGCTACAGTTAAAAAGACTGATATTTTCAACTATTGGTGAGGATGCAAACAAATAAAAGTCTCATTTGCTGCTGGTGGGGATGGCTACATTGAAAAATCGTGGCAATATTTTATAAAGTTTAACGTACATGGTATGATTTGAATGTCTCCTACAAATTCATATTGAAACTTTATTCCCATTGTGGTGGCATTAAAAGGTAGGCTTTTTTGGGAAGAGATTAAGAGGGTTCTACCTTCTTGAGTGAATCAGTGCCTTATAAAAGGGCTGCAGGAAGGTAGTTTAGGCCCTGTTTATGCCCTTCTGTCTCTTCTGCCATGTGAGGGCAGTGTTTGTTCCTTGGAGGACACAGCAGCGAAGTGCCATCTTGGAAGGAGACACATGACTCCTTATCAGACACCTGTGAGAAATAAATTTCTTTCAGTGCTAGGAGAGTACTCTACTAGTAAGACAAATTTTTGTTCTTTATTAAATACCCAGTTGACAGTATTTTATTATAGTAGCCCAAATGGACTAAGAATAGGTATCCTGTAATCCAAATTTTACTCCTAGTGTATTAAGTCAACTTCGTCTCTGTGACAAAATACCTGAAAAAAATCAATTTACATGAGGAATAATTTATTTTGACTCATGATTTCAGAGGCTTCAGTCCATGGTTGGCTACCTACACCATTTTGGGCCTCTGGTGAGGCAGAACTCCATGATGGAAGCATGTGGTGGAGCAAAGCTGCTTACCTCATGGCAGCTGGGATGCAGAAAGCGAGCTTGCTTTTTAAACAAATCTCATTTTCCTCTAAAATCCATTAAGTAATGAACCCATAAATGGATTAATCCATTGATGAGATCAGGGTCATTAAGACCCAATCACCTCCTAAAGGCCCCCCTATTGAACACTGCTGCACTGGGGACCAGGACTTGAACATATGACCTCTTGGGGGACATTTAAGATCTAAACCATTACAACCTAGGTATATCTCTCACAAAGAAATGAAAATATCTACACAAAAGACTTAGAAATGAGTAGTCATGGCAGAGTGGCCATTATAAATCAAATACTAGAAGGTTACCTAGATATCCACTAACTGGTGAACAAATAATGGCATAATCAGTCCATGGAATACTATTCATCAGTCAAAACCCCTACACTGAACACATGTAACATGGATGAATCTCAAAACATTATGCTTACCAGAAGAAGTCCCAAACAGGAGACTACATAAACTGTTCCATTTTTATTAATTCTAATAAAGGCAAAAGCAGAACTCTGGTTGGCAGCAGTAGGGATGGACTGTAAATACGTACTAAGGAACTTTTGGGGACAATGTAAATGATTTACATTTGATTATGGAAGTTACTGGACAAAATTATCAAAATTGATCAATCTGCCCCTTAAAATGAGTGTGAACAGAGATTTCAGAAGGTGATTTAGAGGAAGGCTGCATCCCTATTTGCTCTGTGGCTTGGGATTCAAGCAGATGGAATACTGCACCTCAGGGAGATGGGTAAAAGAGGGATTTCACTAAAATTCAATATTGGGCAGTCAAGAGTGTCTTGGAGACTCAGAATTTTGGGTAGATTAAACAAATAAGTGTATATTGGAATAAAGCTGCTTATGGTGGCAGCAGCTGTAGTGACACTGGATCACCGTAGAGGGAGGAAGAACAGAGAAGAAACATAGATTTGGTACAGAAAAACCTGAGAGCAGAAAACAGGTCTGAACTTAGCCAATTCAGAGGATGCACTGTGCACTGGCCGCTGAGAGTTGAGGAGGGAGCCACCTTGAGGCAGCCATACTGGAAGCTGCTGCTGCAGGACCAGGAAGTTTTGGCAAACACTGCCACCCTGTCCCAGCTAGTTCATACCTTGTGGCTGAGCACACACCTAGCAGGACAGGAATGAAACAGCACAGAGAAGATTGTACCCAGGTGGAGTCAAGGCAGAAAAGTGCAGGGAAAACCAACTTGCTCTTGTGAGCTTGGCAGCTCATGTGACCAGCTGAAGTGAGCTGGGAATCTGAACAGGAAAGCATAAATACTCTCAGGGACAAAGTCTGGGAAGTCTGTGTTCTTGGGCAGCAGAACGTATGAATTGGCTCCCCTACCCCACAAGTGGAATTTTTGGGAGGCTCCTGAGATCCAGACCCTCACAGCTTTAGGGATATGTTGATCCAATCTCTCCAGAACAGACACCACCCAATAAAGCCCTGAGGCCTGATTAGACCTAAGCCCTGCCTGCTGAACTCTACACACAGAACCCTGCAGCAGCCCCACTCTGGGTGCAGACCCCCAGGTGGTGAGTGACAGCATATTCAACCCCATCCTACCTATACTGCTGAGAAAAGAAGCTGAGAATTCTTTCAATCAGCTTCAAACTCAGGACACTCCAACTGGTAGATCAGGGAGAAACACAAAAAGAAGAGATTAACAACCCACAGCCCTTGCTCTTGCTCTCAGTACCTAGCTCAAGAAGAAAGAGAGACAGTTGGGCATAGATAGTGACCAGCCATTCTCGACAACTATTTTGACCACCTCAGTGAAGGTGATTTAACATTTTTCATTAAGAATCTTTATTTTTTCTGTCTTTGTGTGTGTGTGTGTTTTATTTTTTAATTCTTTTTGTAGTGTAGCTCGGTTTTAAAAAATATGGAACACTTCACGAAGCTGTGTGTCATCCTTGTGCAGGGGCCATGCTAATTAATCTCCTGTGTTGTTCCAATTTTAGTATATGCTGCAGAAGTGAGCACTTTGTGTGTGTTTTAAAGAGAGAGAGGGACAATGAGAGAGAAGGAATCAATTTTATTTTTTCATATGGCTCATTGCTCAGACACTCCATTATGTATGTAGTGCTGGGGTTTGAACCTACATCCTCAAGCATGCCAGGCAAGTGCTGTAAGCGGTGAGCCACCACTCCAGCCCCGTGTGTTCTTTTTTTTTTTCAGGGCTGAGGATGGAACTCGGGGCCATGCGCTGCTAGGCAAATGCTCTGCCACTGAGCTAAATTCCCCCCAACCCCCTCGTGTTCTTGATGTGCTGATTGGTTTAGGGATATACATATGTGTATGTGTGTGTATACATATTTATTTCTCTTTTCTCATTTTTAGCATTTTTTGATGTAGTTATTTTTCCTTGCCTTCTATTTTGAGGGTTTGGGTTTTTTGGTTTGTATATTTTGGTTTGTTTTGTATTGTTTTCATTCGTTTATTTCTCGGTTCTCTTCCTCTCTTCTGCTAACAGCTAAATTCTATTCTGTCTGTCCCTTTACTGTGTTTCTCCCATTTTTCTCTCTCATCCTTACAATCGTCACTTACTACATCTCCTCTGCATTCTCTGTCCATTTTTTAAAATTGTGAACTCTCCTACTTTTCTAGCATATTTTCTTAACTATATTTTTGCTACCTTTTAAAATTGGTTTATGTAACTCCTGTCCCTACCATTAACATTGATTAAACTATCACCATTGTGGATGACACAGTTGATACCTGTTGCTTGCTTTAAAGCCAGATCTAGTTCATGGTTATTGTGTTTTTCTGTTGACAAATGATTACCCCACCATTCCTGTTTTTTTGGTTCTTTTCTTGTGGTAATTTATGTTGTAGACGTCATAGTAGGAACCAAGTATTTAGTTGAAAGCTGCATATTGTTTGCATTGGTTGTTAATATTGTTTGTTTCCCCCTGTCCAGTGAAGTGTTGGGAACCTACTGGGACAATACAATTCCACAGGGTAAAGACTCTGTTTGAACTTAAATTCAGCCAAAAGACAGCTCTCCTTACTCCAAACACAAATTAATGATACTCCATCTTGAGCTATAATTTAACACAAAGAATAGAAGAGCCCAAAACCCAAACTAAGGACCAGGTTCCTGGTAGAAACGTCTGTGGACATTCTCTTCACTATTTCAGCAAAAACAGAATTAACACAAAGGCTGTGGATGCCATACCTGTGGGTGGGGTTCTTGATGTAGAGCACTCTAGGACACTTTGGTAAGTGAAGACTGTACCCTAAAAAGGCTCACATAAGAGAAGAGAAATACTTCCAAACAGATACATAAAACCCAATACAGAAATAGAAGAAATTTGAAAAAACAAGGTAACAGAACACCTCCTAAAGTTCATAATATACCAGCAACTGACCCAAAGACATTAAAGTGGATGAAATATCAGATAAAGAATTCAAAAGAATCGGGGCTGGAGTGGTGGTTTAGTGGTTGGAGCGTTTGCCTGACATGCACAAGGACCTGGGTTCAAACTTCAGCAGCACACACACAACCACGTATCAGAGAAACAAAGGCCAGATGAAAAAATAAAATTGATTCTCTTCTCTCTCTCCCCTTCTCTTAAAAAAAAATTTCAACGGGCTGGAGCGGTGGCTCAGCAGTTCTGGCACTCGCCTGGCATGAGTGAGGATGTGGGTTCAAACCCACATCATGTGCACCCACGTACACAACGAAGTCTCAGAACAATGAAGGCCACATGAAAAACCAAATAAAATTGTTTCTCTCTCTCTCACTGTCCCTCTCTCTTTAAAAAAAAAAAAAATTCAACAAAATCATTATAAATATGGTCAGTACAGGATATGATTGAGATATTAAATAAGGAAATAGAAATACTGAAAAAGAGGTGCTGGAGAGGTGGCTCTGTGGTTATGGCACTTGTCTGGCATGCGTCAAGATGCGGTTCAAACCCCAGCGCCATGTACCCAATGAAGTGTCTGAGCAATGAAAGCCACCTGAAAAACTAAATAAAATTGATTCTTTCTCTCTCTCACCTTAAAAATATATAT
Source organism: Aplodontia rufa (assembly GCA_004027875.1). Classification (NCBI taxonomy): domain Eukaryota; kingdom Metazoa; phylum Chordata; class Mammalia; order Rodentia; family Aplodontiidae; genus Aplodontia; species Aplodontia rufa. The sequence goes on along the minus strand of PVKS010024772.1, from coordinate 12,288 downwards.
ATTGAAGAAGAGCTATACAAATCTTGGAAATAAAAGACAATAGGGGCTGGAACGGTGGCTCAGTGGTTGGAGTGCTTGACTGGCATGTGTGAGGACCTGGGTTCAAATCCTAGCACCACATATGCAACATAGTGTCAGAGAAGCAAAGGCCAGATGAAAAAATAAATAAATAAAATGGATTCTTAAAAAAAAAAAGACAATAAATCAAAATGTTTAGTTGAAAGTCTAATAGCACATTACAACAACAAAGCAGAATGTTCATAGCAGCTCAATTTACAATAGCTAAATTATGGAACCCACATGTCCCTTGCTGGATGAATGGATCCAAGAACTGTGGTATATATATATATATATACATACAATAGAATTCTACTCGGCAATTAGAAAAAATGATATTGTGGTCTGTTAGCCAAATCCATACACTCAAGGGTCAAATGTTTTCCCTCATTTGTGGAGGCTGGAGCTAAACCCAGGCCTGTGTGAAAGATAGTCAATTTCATGTATTAGACCCAGCAAAGGCATAGCAACACATAATCTAGGGCAACCATATATATGTAGCAGGGGGAGGGGAGAGGGGATAGGTGGGGAGAGAGTGAGGGAGAATAGGGAGGGATCTAAAAAAACAATTAACAATGTAGCATACTCTTTACTCCCCTGAGAATCCAAATAATACTTGATAATAATAAATGATTATTTAATTCTGGAAAATTCACAACCTAAGCATTTATATTGTTTGTAGAGGTGAAATATAGAAGATTCAAGAGACTGGGGTGTGGGCAATGTGGGGGTAATTCAGATTTAAGAATATAAGCATATTTACCTGTACAAAAATGTAAATGTTTAATTCCATTGTCAAATATTTTGAAGAATTATAAGGGATGACAGGAAGGGAGAAGGGGAAATGTTGGAACTGAGATAAAGCAAAGTACATTCCAAACAGTTATAAATGTCACTCTGTGTGTGTGTGTGTGTGTGTGTGTGTGTGTGTGTATAAAACATTCTTCATAACTATAAGAATTATGTCACTGTATTTGGATTTTTTAGGAACAATACATGACCCAGAAGAAAGGCAAGGGATCAGGAGATGGGAGAAGGGAGGTAGAGTGGTGTGTATGTGGGGATACTGAACAAATTTTATTGCTGATTTGTGTGCATCTAGGAATATGTGACAACTAATCCCATCATTATGTAAAACTAATACACTAATAAAAATATATAAAAAGAACATATGCATATCATATTGTTACTTTATATGCATTTAAGATTTGTACAATAACTCAACTCCTTAATTAAAAAAAAAAAAAAAAAGAAAGTCTAATAGATTCTAATAGACTCTCAGAGCTGGAAGACAAAGTGGCCAGCCTTGAACATTTAGACAGCATTAAAGAAAATAAGTAATTTTAATCAGTATATAATAGAACTCTGGGACATTAAGAGACCAAATTTAAGAATTACTAGAATTGTGTGCATGTATGAATATGTAACAAATTCCATAAATATGTATAACTTTAATGCACCAATAAAAATGTGGAGAAAAGAAGAATCATTGGAATTGAGAATGATTGTGAGAATTCAGGCTAAGGGAATTGATAACCTTTCCAAACCTAGAGAATGAGGCGGATATCAAGATATAGGAGGCATTTAGAACCCCAAATAGACAAGATCAAAAAACAGCCTTTCCACGACAAATTATAATTAAAATACTTTACATACAGAATAAGGATAGAAATTTAAAAGCTTCAAGAGAAAAGCTTCAGGTCACATTTATAGGCAAGCGATCAGAATCACTTCCAATTTCTCAGCACAAACTCTAAAAGCCAGGACAGATTGGAGTGCTGTGTTCCAAGCCCTGAAAGAAAATAACTGTCAACCAAGATTCTATATTCAACAAAGCTATTATTCAAAGTCGAAACAGAAATAAAAATCTATGACAAGCAGAAACTAAAAGAATTCATGACAATTAAACCAGCACTTCACAACTTAGTGAATGAACTACTCCCCACAGAAGAAGTAAAAAACAAACCCCAGAGCTTACAAATGAACAAATTTCATTTGAAGAGTAGATAAGCAAATAAGAAACAGAACAAAGGGGGCTAGAGTGGTGGCTCAGCAGTTACAGCACTAGCCTGGCATTCATGAGGACGTGAGTTCAAACCCCAGCACCATGTACACAACAAAATGTAGGAGCAATGAAAATTACATGAAAAACTAAATAAAATTGATTCTCTCTCTCTCACTGTCCCTCTCTCTTTATTAAAAAAAAAAAAAAGAAACAACAAAATTAAATATTAGGGACAAGTCAAAATGGCAGGAATTAATAAACCTCTCTCTGTAATAACACTGAATGTAAGCGGTTTTAACTCTTCAATTAAAACACACAGGTTGATAGAATGGATTTAAAAAAAAAAACAAAATCCAACTATATGTTGGTTGCAAGAGATGCAACGTACATGCAAAGACAGTTACAGGTTGAAAGTGAAAGGATGAAAACTGATATACAACGCAAATGGAACCCCAAAACAAGCAAGAGTAACTACTCTCTTATCTGACAAAGCAGACTTCAAACCAAAATTATTAGAAGAGACAAAGAATGTTATTTCATACTGGTGAAGGGAACAATCCCACAAGAAGATATAACTATAATAAATATTTGTGCCCGACATGTGGATGCAATCAATTATATAAAAGAGACACTACTCAAATTGACGCCTCAGACTCCAGTACAATAATACTGGGTGATTCCAACACACCTCTATCACCACTGGATAGGTCATCTAAACATAAACCTGGTAAAGATTCTTTTTTTTTGTTTAAGATAGAAAGAAAGACAGACAGAGAGAATCTATTTCATTTATTTTTTTCATTTGGGCTTTGTTTCTCTGACACTTAGTTTTATATGTGGTGCTGGGGTTTGAACCTGAGTCCTCATGCATGCCAGGTAAGTGCTCCAACTGCTGAGTCACCACTTTAGCCCCAGTAAAGACTCTTTAGACCTGAAAAAGATCATAAATCAAATGGACTTAACAGATCGCTGAGAATATTTCATCCAACAATGGCTGAGCATACTTTCTTCTCAGTGGTTCCTGGAATCTTCTCCAAAATAGACCATATTTTAGCCCACAAAGCAAATCTAAGCAAATAAAAAAAAAATATAAATCCCCGTATCTTCTCGAATCATAATGGTATGAAATTAGACATCAACCCCAAAATATCCTACAGAAACTATATAAACACATGGTGATTGAATAATACACTTGAATAATGAACGGGTGATAGAAGAAATCAAGGGAAAATTTAAAAAAATTGTTAGACTTAAATGAGAAGAGTGATACAACATCAGAACCCCTGGGACACTATGAAGGCAGTTCTAATAGGACAGTTTATAGCTATGAATGCCTTCATAAGAAAATCAGATCCCAAATAAACAAACTAATGATGCATCTCAAGGCCCTTGAAAAAGAACAAACCAATTCCAAAACCAGTAGAAGGAACAAAACAATTAAGATCAGAGCCAAAACTGTGAAATTAAGAATAAAAAAAATTACAAAGGACAGATGAAACAAAGAGTTGGCTCTTTGAAAAGAAACAAAATAGATAAAATTGATGATAAGTTCTTTTGGTTAGCCAAACTAATCAAAAGAAAAAAAGGAGAAAACCCAAATTAATAAAATTAGAGATGAAAAAGGAGAAATTGCCAGAGACATCACAGAAATCCAGTGGATCATTAGGGACTATTAGAAAACTTAGAAGAAATGATACATTTCTAGACAAATATGATTCACCATAACTGAACCAAGGACACAGAAAACCTAAACAGACCAATAACTAGCAATGAGATAGAAGCAGTAATAAAAAGTCTTCCAATAAAGAAAAGCCCAGGACCAGTGGATTCTCAGCAGTATTCTATCAAACATTTGAAGAACTAATGCCAATACTCCTTAAATTATTCCATGAAATAGGAAGGGATGGAACTCTTCCAAATTTATTCTTCTATGAAGCCAGTATCACACTCATATCTAAACCAGATAAGAGGGCTGGAGTGGTGGCTGGCTCAGGGGTATCGTGCTTAGATGCACAAGGACCCAAGTTCAAACCCCAGCCCACATACACAACTAAGTGTAGGAGCAAGGAAAATCAGATGCAAAACAGAAGAGATGCAAGGATGGTTTAGTATAGGCAAATCAATAAATGTAATTCATCACATAAACAGAATTAAGGTCGAAAATTACTTAATCATCAGAACAAATGCAGAGGCTTTTGACAATATTCAGCACCCATTCATGATAAAAACATTGAAGAAACTAGGGACAGAAGAAAAATAACTCAACTTCATAAAGGCTATAAATGAAAAACCCAAAGCAAATCTCATAGTAAATGGGGAAACTGAAAGCATTTCCTTTCAAATCTGGGACAAGGATCTCCACTCTTACTACTCCTGTTTAATATAATGGTATAAATTCTAGCCAGAGTAATTAATCAAGAGAAGGAAATAAAAGGGATAAAAATAGGAAAGGAAGAAGTAAAATTATCACTGTTGGCAGATGATGTCATTCTATACCTAGAAGATCCAAAGAATTCCACCAAAAGACTGCTAGAGTTAATAAACAAATTTGGCAAGTTACAAAATCAAAATATAAAAATCAATAGCTTTCCTACATACCAACAATGAATCTGTTGAGAAATCAGGAAAACAATCCCACTCACAATAGCCTAATAAAGAAAAATAAAACACCTCAGAAATAATCTATTCAAGGAGGTGAAAGACCTCTACAATGAAAAACTACAGAACAATGAAGAAAGAAGTTGAAAAAGACCTCGGAAGGTGGAAAGACTTCCTTCCCTTGTTCATGGATAGACAGAATGATATTGTTAAAATGGTCATACTATCAAAAGCTATATATAGATCCAATGCAATTCCTATCAAAATACCAATGATATTCTTTACAGGAAAAAGAAAAAAAAAGAAAAAAAAGTCCTAAAATTCACTCAGAAGAATAAAAGACCCAGAATAGTCAAAGCAATTCTAAGCTAAAAAAGCAATGCTGGAAGCATCACAATACCAGACTACAAATTATACTATAGAGCTCCCGTAACAAAAACAGCATGGTACTGGCATAAAAGAAGACACATAGACCAACTGTACACAATAGAAGACACACAGATAAATCCACACACCCACGGTTATCTGATCCTTGACAAAGGTGCCAAAAACAAACATTGGATAAAAGAGTCTTTTTAACAAACGGGGCTAGGAAAACTGGCTATCCACATGTAGAATGAAACTAGACCCTTATCTTTCACATTGCACAAAAACAACTCAAAAATAGATCAAAGACCTAGGAATTAGATCAGACACTATCCAACTCCTAGAAGAAAATGTAGGGTGAACACTCCAGCTTATAGGCATAGGCAAGGACTTTCTCAATGGGACCCCTAAAGCTCTAGAAATAATGCCAAGTATTAATAAATGGGATGGTATCAAGTTAAAGTTTCTGCACAGAAAAGGAAACAATTAGGAATGTGAAGAGAGAACCTATTGAAGGGGAGAAAATCTTTGCTAGTTACTCTTCTGATAGGATTAATATCTAGAGTATATAAAGCACTCAAGATTTTACATAAAAAAATCAACCTATTTAATAAATGGGCAAACATCTCAAAAGAATAAAAATGGCCAACAAATATATGAAAAAATATTCAACATCATTAGCAATTAGGGAAAAGCAAATCAAAACTATACTGAGATTTTATCTCATATCAGTCAAAATGGCAGTCATCAAAAATACAAATAATAAACACTGGAGAAGATGTAGAGAAAAAGGAACATTTTTAGACTGTTGGTGGGACTGTAAATTAGTACAACTGTTACAGAAATCAGTATGGAGGTTCCTCAAGACTAGGTGGTGAACCACAATATGATCTAGCTATACCACTCCTTGGCATTTATCCTGAAGAATGAAAGTCATCATATTATAGTGATAAATGCATACTCATGTTTATAGCAGTACAATTCACAATAGCCAAAAGTATGGAACCAGTCTAGGTGTCCATCAATAGATAAACTGATAAAGAAAAAGTGGTATACATATACAATGGGAGTTTTATTCAGTCATAAAATGAAATTATGTGATTTGCAAAAAAAAAAATCAATGAATGAATTAAGACACCATTTTGTTAAGTGAAATAAGTCAAACTCAGAAGGTTAAGAGTTATGTTTTCTCTCATATGCAGAGGCTGGAGAGGAAAAGAAAGAGAAAGATGAGGGCACATCTCATGAAAATCAAAGGTATATCAGTAGAGGTACCAAGGGGTGGGATGTGGGGAAGGAGGGGGAAAGTGCTGGGGAGTAATATGTTGTTATTGTGTATTATATGCATGTACAAATGAAGTGGGGATTTTTAAGATGACAAATGGAATCCGCTGGCAAATGAGATCTGGGCTGGCTGCATATCTCTGCAGCCCAAAACAGATCATTTTAATATTAACAGCTATACCCAGCAATTTGGTGCCAATTTTTCTCTGGGTTCTTGTCTCATGAACTTAAAAATTAAAATCCATGGACAATTACGGAAGGGAAAAGTTAAGGAGTAAAATTTATTTAGGGAAAGAAGAAACAGAACCTCCACAACACATAAAGGGACCTCAGGGCAGGATTTCCAAAAGCATACCTGATATCTTAGAGCAGGATTTCTATAAGCATTTCCCCCACCCACCCCTCTCCTCAAAGCAGGATTTCCCAAGCAGGGTTCATGAACACAGGAACCTCAAATGTAGAATCCCTGAGATCCTCTCTGGTGTGCTAGCCCAGGATTTATATTGGTCCTGGGTGTGACATCCATTATGCAAAAGAGTCATCGAAAATGAGCACCAGATCCTTCCCATTTGTGTTTACCCTGACCTGCCACTGAGAATAAAGAGTTGGTCCCACAGGTGAGCCCCATAGTCTTGTTTTTGTTTTTTTCCTTAAAGAGAGAGGGTCAGTGAGAGTGAGAAAGAGAAAAAATTTCATTCAGTTTTTCATGTGGTTTTTGTTGCTCCTACACTTCACTGTGTATGCTATGCTGGGCTTTGAACCCATGTTCTTGCACATGCCAGGCAAGTGCTACAACCATTGAGCCACAGATCTAGCCCTCGAGCCACAGCTCCACCCCCTATAGTCTTATTTTTAAAAGCCTTAAAGACGTTCATTAATCTCTGCTATTCAATTACCTATTGTTCTCATTCACAAATATGCAAGAACAAATTCCAACAGTATGTGCAACTAATATGCACCAATTAAAACATGGGAAGAAAAAAAATAAGTGTATACCAGAATACTGGTAAATCTCCCCACTAGTCCTGGAGAACAAACCCAGGACCTCCTGCATGATAGGCAAATGTATATCTCCCAACCATCACATTTTTTTTTTTTTTTTAACAATAAGACTAGTAGTTTAGGCAACTGAGATCCTGTGTCAAAAATAACAAAAAACAAAACCCAGACATGTTGGGTTATAGCTCAGTGGTACAAGTTCCCCTGGTTTCAATCCCCAGTAAGCCCAAAATAATATGTAGTAATCAAGTAGTATTTACTCCAGAAAAACAATACCAGGAATTTCTATTTTTGTGTCTACCATACTCAAAACTGAAACAGAAGTCACAGCAAATACAGAAAAAATACTTGACAAATAATCGTAACAGAAACCCTTAACAAATGGAATCTTTATTCATCTGATAAAGTACATCTATTATTAAAATTATACAGGGCTGGGGATGTAGCTTAGTGATAAAATGCTCACCTAGGATGCATGAGGCCCTGGGCACAATTCCCAGTGCCACCAAAACCCAAAACCCAAACCATCAAAACCCCCATTATGGTTTAGATAGTAGGTGTTCCCCAAAAGCTCAGGTGAGACAATGCAAGAAGTTTACAGATGAAATGATTGAGTAATAAAAGGTCTAACCTAACCAGTGTACTAACCCCCTCATAGGGATTATCTTGGGGGTTACAAGCCAGGTAGGGTGTGACTAGAGGAGGTGGGTCCCTGGGGGCGTACCCTTGGGTACATACATTGTCCATGTTCAGCAGAGCTCTCTGCTTACTGGTGCCATGTTCCCAGATGCTTTCCTCCACCATACTCCTCTACCATGACATTTTGCCTCATCTTGAGCCCCAAGGAATGGAGCTGGTTGTCTATGGGCTGAGACTTCTGAAACTGTGAACCCCCAAATAAACTTTTCTTCCTCTAAAATTGTTCTTGTCATGTTTTTTGGTCACAGCAACAAAAAACTGGACTAACTCCTCCCACCAAGAAACACTATACTAATTAGTTATTCTTTATGGAATGGTAATACAGGGTTACTCACAAGGGTTAAGAATACCGAATCCAGGGGCTGGAGCTGTGGCTCCGTGGTTATGGCGCTTGCCTGGCATGCACAAGTACACGGACGGGTTCAAACCCGAGCACCCACGTACACAACTAAGTGTCAGAGCAACAAAAGCCTTGTGAAAAAAAAAAACTCAATAAAAAAGTTGATTCTGTCTCTTCTGTCCTTCTCTTTTATAAATAAAAAAAAAAGAAGGCTGAAGTCAGCCTGCCTGAGATCAAAATCCAGCTCCATCATTTCCTAGCTGTAGAATTTTCAACAAGTTCAAGTTTATGCTATGGCAAGTCACTTATTTGGTTAATTATTTAAGTATGCCTCAGTAGGATGCTTGACTCTAGGATTAACAACCTTGAATTCATTTCTTGGGGGGGGGGGCCTGGGAATTATAGAGATGTGCCTCTATGCCTAGCAGCACTGAACTTTTTCATGATTTTGAAACGAACATGCTGATGAAATCACTATGTGAGTAAATAACAAACTACAAGCAAATAAACAGAAAACAACAATAAACAATTTTGAGGGATATAAAGTACCAGTATGTTTTATCACAATTTAGAAAAGGAACAAGGATTGGTTTTAAGCTACTCTATCATTATGTATGCATGTATGAATGTGAAGCAATGAATCCCTTCATTATGTAACATGATGCTAAACCAATAAAAAAATAAAAGAAAAGGAGGTGCCAGAAATGTAGCTCAGTGGTAAAGAGATTGCCTGGCATGCACAAAAATCCTGGTTCAATCCCCAGTATCACATACACAACTAAGTGGAGGAAAACCAAAAACCAGATAAAAAAATAAAATTAACTCTCTCTTTAAAAAATAAAGGTATATACCATGTTCACCTACTGGGAGACTAAAAAGAGGAAAATTCCAAGACTTCAGAAATCATTGCATAATTCAAGATAATACAAATAAAAATCCCAGAATATACATATACAATAAATCTATAAAACAACATTAGATATTTACATGGCAAAGAATAAAGGGACTAAATTCATGTGATAGTTATGTATATGGTAGGAGGGTAATTAAGAAGCCTTACCTGTAAGCTGGGCATGGTGGTGCAAGCCTGTAAGGGAGGCTGAAATGAGAGGATCCCAAGTTCCAAGTCAGCCTCAGCAATTTAGTGAGGTCCTAGCAACTTAGTAAGACCCTGTCTCAAAATAAAAAATAAAAAGGCTGGGGATGTGGCTCAGTGGGTAAGTGCAACTGGGTTCAATTTCTAGTATAAAAAAAACAAAAAACAAAAAAACAAAACAAAAACAAAACGTGTTACCTGTATAATAACTTCCTTTCTTTAAAAAAAAAAAAAAGAAACTGAAAATATTTGAAGCAAATATGAAATATGATAGTGTTAAGATTTGATAAAGCTAGGTGGTGAGTACAGGTTATTTTATCATGGTACAATCTGGTTGTATTGTTTGAAAGATTTCATAATAAAAATAAAATGTTATCATTTTAAGACTTTATAAACCATTTATTTTGTTATTTTTTAATTTTTTTCTTAAAGAGAGGAGGAGAGAGAGAGAGAGAATGATTCAATTTTTTATTGAGTTTTTCACATGGCTATTGTTACTCTACTTAGTTGTGTACTTGGGTGCTGGGGTTTGAACCCATGTACTTGTGCATGCCGGGCAATCACTGTAATTGCCGAAATCGCTGAGCTACTGCTCCAGCCCCCTATTTACTACTTTTTGTTTTTCTTATAAGAGAAAGGGACAGTGAGAGGGAGAGAGAAAGATAATCAATTTTATTTAACTTTTCATGTAGCTTTTGTTGCTCTGACACTTCTTTGTGTATGTGGTGCTGAGGTTTGAACCCTTGTCCTTGTGCATGTCAGGCAAGCGCCATAACCGCAGAGCCACCACTTCAGCCCCACAAATCATTTATTTTGAAATAAGATGTAATTATATAAAATTGAGAACAGCTGCTCTAGGGCTGCTATTATTATTATTATTATTATTATTATTATTATTATTATTATTATTATTCTTTTGGTACCGGGAATCAAACCCAGGAGTACTTACCCACTGAGCCACAACCCCAGCCCTTTTTACTTATTTTGAGACAGGGTCTCACTAAATTGCTGAGGCTGGCTTTGAACTTGTATCCTCCTGCCTCAGAATCCTGAGCTGTAGGAATTAGAAGGGTGGGCCACCATGCCCAGCTCTAGGGTTATTTTTATTATATCATTTTAGGGTCTGAGATGTATAAAATTTTTTAAAAGGTGGAAAGCAGACCATTTTATTTTTGGTGTGGATTGATTTATGAAACACTGCATTAATTTTTTTAAATTTTATTTTCAAAGAGAGAGGAACAGTGAGTGAGACAATCAATTTTGTTTAGTTGGGCTGGAGAGGTGGCTCAGCAGTTACAGTGCTTGCCAGGGATGTGCAAGGACATAGGTTCAAATCCCAGCACCATGTACACAACAAAGTATTACAGCAAAGAAAGTCACATGAAAAATTAAATAAAATTGATTCTTTCTATCTCTGTCCCTCTGTTTTAATTTTTTTTTCTTTTTATATTTAGTAGTTTTCATTGCTCCAACACTTACTTGTATATGGGATGATGGGGTTTGAACCTGGGTCCTCATGCATGCCAGGAAAGGGCCTAATTGCTGAGCCACTGCTCCAGCCCCTCTTATTAATTTTTAAGCATTTACATAAACCGTTAGTGTATTTTTTCTTTTGCCAAAGTACAAATACCAAGGACTAGTTACAAAATCAGATTGCCACAAAGTTACACAAAGACAAACTGTAATTAGCTTTAAAATTTATTGAAATTCAGGATCAGAATTCAGCAGTTTAATACAGCATTATTTTGAATATTTTCTAGGTAGTATTTCCACCTGTTTTACGTGATTTCTGAGTATAACTTTTAGCAATTAATACTTTCTAATTTTTTATGAGATGCCAATTACATATTTGTTAAAATCTTGGATATTTCTCCAAATGTTTTCAGTGTCAAAAGTTTAAAAAGTAAGTTCAAATATTGAAAATTTAAGGTGCTAATATTGTGGTCATCATAATATAGAACAGAAAAAAATGCACAATCTTAACAGTTTAAAACTCTCATTAATATTGTAGTAATGGAATATGATTTTTAATATAATCATATGAACTTCTTGTTAAAATGTTCAAGCATTTCCTACTGAATATCCAAAATTATAAAAATTTAAATTAACTTATACTGAATTAATAAAAAAACAACTATGGCACTTTGGAAAAGACAATTATTCTATTGCATATTTTAAGTACTTTGGAAAAGACAATTATTCTATTGCATATTTTAAGTACCTAGTATAGCCCGATCAATAGTAACTTCTTGTAAATAAGAAGCATGGTGGCTTTAAGGAGTAAGTCGTTTGGGGTCACGAGGGAACATCGAAGTCTGACGCACATTATGCAATCCCAAAAACAGCATAGTCACTCGTTCCAACCCTGAGGAAAACAGAATGAATGTTAATTTCTTTCCGAGAAAACTTTTCAGGGACACTGACCCTGTGAACCTCCTGAGAGTCAGCACAGGCAGCGCGTCGGCACGTGGATTCCCACGGTAGGACGATTTTCCCTGAACAGGCAGGCATTGCCTCCTGCTAGTTCTTTGACCCCAAAGGAAAAGTGAAGAGCATTAACCCAAAAGAAAAAACAAAACAAAACAAAACGAGGAAGCGGCTGCCAAACTCGGCCCGCCCCCCCACACCCGGTGGGAGTGGAACTTCCTCACGGGGGACCAAGCTACCCCTGGTCAGATCCCCTAATCTGACCTCCAACTCCCTAATTGGACCGCTCTTCATATATATGAACTCGGTTTTAAGGCCAGTTATATTTCTGCTCATTAGCTAATTTACACCGCGTCCTGCGAGCTCAGCAGCTGCAGTAGCAGAGGCGCGCTCGCGGGGGGGGGGGGGGGGGGGGGG
>PVKS010024771.1:0-30673 GCA_004027875.1 Aplodontia rufa | reverse complement strand
CCTCCTCTCCTCCAGAGGTTTCCCAGCTCTGCCCGAGGCCATCTCACCAGAACAATTCTCTTCCCGCCTTTGTCTGCAGCACTGGCTCACAGGGAGTGACTCACATCCCCTCCCCTGCCTTGCAGCCTCAGCTCCAGGCCTTTTCTGGCGGACCCCAGAGCTAAGTCCCCTCTGGCAGGCCAGCCCTCTGGGCAATTCCGGCTTCTCTTCCCATCCTAAGGTCTAATGGTGGAGGCAAAAGTCCTAAGGGCCTGGCAGTTTTACTTGTTGGCAATGTGATCATGAACTGACCCTCTCTGGTCCTCAGTTTCTCCATCTGAAAAATCGATCTAAAGGCTCTAGAGCGGTGGGAAGGTTCTAAGATAATGGGGGCCATCTCCGACATTCAGAAGGGCCACAGAGGCAGGAGGGGTCGGTGTGATTGTGGCTTTTTCTTATTGTGTTGCAGGATTTGGGGCCAGGCAGGAAGGGGAACGGCCTGCCCCATGCCAGGGTATGGAGATGGGAGTGAGGGTAGCTGGAGCTGCTGACAGAGGCCTTCCTGGAGCTGGGATGGATGGGCAGAGGGAAGCAGCAAAAGCAGGAGTCCATCCACTCTCACACTGGAAGTCTGAGCCCACTGTGAACCTCAGGCTTCTCTTCTGCCTTGCCTCTGCTCTCCAGGGCCGGCCTAATTGGTAGCTGGCAGGAATCCTGAAACCAGCCCTTCCTCAATGATGCATGGAGACATTGGGTAAGTGGCTCAAACTCCCCACTCCCCATTCCACCCCTCTCACAAATGTAGCTCATCTCCTCTGATCTTAACTAGACCTGAGAGTCCCTGTCAGTACCTGAAGACACCCTTTCCATGCTTTGCGAGCAGAGCAGGTCTGGTTCCAAGCCCTGAGATCTGAGTCCTGGTGAAGCGGCAGGGACAGCTGCCTGGTCTGGAAGCTCCAGGAGAAACCCGCTCTCACCGCCAAGAATCTCAGGGTTGCAACTTCCTCTTGCAGCACCGCCACCACCAGCAAGCCTCCCCTGACGCCTTCAACATCTACCAAACCTTTCTCGGACCACCTAATGCACTTGGGTTAGTTAGATCTGGGAATACTTAATAATTCATAATTGGAAGTGGCAGTTAAAGGCCTGCGGAAACTTGAGGTCCTGAAAAGATCAGGTAAAAGATTAGAACCTTCTGTGATTGTGTTCAACCCATTAAATTGGAAATAATTGCTTAAATAAGGCCAATATCAGATGTGGTCACTTGTTATCAGAAAAAAGTGTGTGTGTGTGTGTATGTGTGTGTGTGTGTGTGTGTGTGTGTGTGTGTGTGTGTTTGCACATAGTTTTGTCTGTCCTGGGTCTTATATTACGTTGATTAAAGTAAAAACATAATAGTCAGTTTTGGGGATGCAAGTGTGAGCAATAGAACGGTCCCATTTCTCCAGAAGTATCAGAAGCATATCAGCTCTCCATCCAAGCACGGAACCCATGTAAGCCCACAGCTCTAGGCCCAGTCCAGACTACCGGCTCCAAGAAGCCTTCTGGGTCCCTGGCTGGAATTAACTTCCCAGTCCACCATACCCTCGCTGAATTCTGCGCACCCAGGGGAGAGAAGCCAGTGTTCCCCAGGTGGGTGCTGATTCTCCTTCTGGCTAGGAGCTCCATCAGTTTCCTGCCCCTACCAGCTGAAGGGGGAACTCAATGTGTGTTAAAAGAAGTGGCAAAAAATTCTAATTTTCTAGAACTCCCAGCATCTCCACAGGCAGATTTGCTCCAGAGAAGTTCTCTTCCTAGCTGGAAGATGATGGGCCAATCATTGGCTTCTGGGGCCTCCTTACAGGTGAGTCTGTGCAAAGGCCCAGCAAGATGACAGCAGAGGTCAAGGCCCAGGGAGGAAGAAGCAAAATTGGGATCCTTGTTCCTTGTGCTGGGTATGTGTATGTGTGTCACTCCAATAGGCTAGCCAAAAAGGGCGTTGGCTGTTCCTAATTTGGTCTGGAGAGCTGGCGAAAGGTGGCTCTGCGACTGCCAGTGTGTCCCACCTCCATGGCAGCCCAGAACTGACCTCTCCATAAAATGGGATCAGAACCCTCTCTGTCACCCATGGAAAGCCAAGAGGGTAGCTTCTGAAGCCCAGAGCCCCCAACTTGGCATGGGTACCTTGGCACCCCACCCTGAGAGGCAGCAGTCTCTAGAGCCAGGCCTGGCTGACGCTGTGAGCATCTGTTCTCGAAGAACAGGGAACAGGAGACGTTGAGGCCTGTTCGACCCACCCAGTGCCTCCAGGACTCCACGCAAGGAATTTGGGGCAGCCTCATGGGCCCTACTGTGCCCCCTCTGTGAATGCTCACGTGTGCATAGCCTCAACTTTGTGTGCCTCTGCCTGGCTTTGTGGATTAGTGTCAGCTGTACCTATGGAGAACCACATGTCCAGGGATGATTTTGGTTTTTACATAATCATTAAATGAAAAATCTTTCAAGGAACCACAAAAATTCCATGTGCGCTAAACAACATAGCCCAAAAATAAGAGATTGACAGAATTACAAGGAGAATTGGCTCAATCCACTCCCAGAGTGAAAAATTATAAAAATCCTCCCTTAGAAACTGATAGAATGAAGCCCTCAAAAAATGCTGATAACATAAACAGGGAAGAATCAGACAAAAATAACAACCTTGATTAAAGGAAAATGGGAAAAAACTTGTCCCCCAAATTAGAGAATATACATTGTTTTAAAAGCCACATGGAACATTTAGACAAACTGATCAGGTGCTGGCCAAGCACACCTGACCCATGCCTGAACCGCATCACATGGGACACGACCTCTTACACTGATGCACTTTGCATAGCCGGGGCTGGTGCTGGGGGGTCCTGCACTGCATGAGGTCCCAGATGGCTGCTCTGTGCGTTTGCATGGGTGTGCCTGATGATGCTTCTGTATCCCTGCATGTCACACACCCATGCAGATGCCACTACTGGCTGGAGAGGGGAGGGGAGCCGGGAAGAAGCCCCCTTAAGTGAGAGCAGCAAGTCTCAAAGAGCCCTTTATTTGTCCCCAGAAGCCATTTCATCTTCCTGACCAGAAACAATACACAAAGCAATGGCTCCCCCTTCCCTCCCTCCTTCTTTTCCTTACTCCAGGGCAGGGAAAGGAAGAGGCTCCACTGAGGAACTACCCCCCAGGATCCCAGGGCCTGAGTGGGACCCCAGTCTTTAGAATGCACTCCATGCCTCCCGTGTGTGGCAGGCATGCAGATGTGTACAAGTGTGCATTCACAAGCACCAGTGCGTGCACCAGGCAGCAAAATCAATCAAGAACCGGGAGGAGGGAGGCCGGGGACATGGTGCGGCACTGACATGACCCACTGAGCATCTTGACAAGCCTCCATGCTTCTATGGGCCTCAGTTTTCCTAGCATAGAATGAAGGCCTTGGCCCAGGTCATAGCCCCAGAGTTTTTCCTGCTAGGCATCAGGCTGGCACTTTCCAGGCCAGGATTCAGAAACCTGAGTGCAGGATCCCCCAAAGACCCTCTGAACTATCAGACATAGCACAGAGCCTATGTCACAGAACCTCCCCCTATCCCACTGTACCCTGCAGAATCAGGCACCCCCAGAGCAGCCGCCCTGCTGGACAGATTCAACTCACACACCCCTGAGGACGGGGAGCTTATTAACTTAGAGGCAGCTGCTTCCCAAACCAAAGCTAATTCCTCCTTACACTGAGCAGAAACCTGTCTCTGAAGGGGCCCTGACTGGAATTCCAGGCGCCTAGAGGGACTGCTGCAGGGGTGGGGAGTGTTTCCAGCCTTTTCTGCCGTCTTTGAGTTGTGGACTCCAGAGGGGTGAGCTCACCCACTGAGCAGTGCCTTGGATGAGGGAAGACAGCCCCTCACTTACACCCCTGAGCACCTCACCACTGCGGGTGAGGAGCCCCTCTGGCCCTCAGGGAGAGGCCCTGACTTGGGGGACCCTGGCCTCACATAGAATCTCAGGGATATCTTCCTGCCCATGTTTCAGAGATGAGGCTCTAATCTCAGCTGTGCTTCAAAATTTAGGGTCCAATTTCACCAGGGAGCCTCTGCCGGCAAGAACCCAAGACTCCTTCGCCAGCAGGAGAGCTCCCTAGCCAACCCCCAGGACCTGCCTGGGGAAAGACCTAGTGGGCGAACGCTGGAGGATACCCGCTGTGTGGAACCCTAGAGAAAGTGGGGACCCTCCCTGGGCCCTGAGGTCTGGCTGGGGAGGACTGTGGAGTTGGCTGGTGATGAGTTTCTGGCCCCACCCCATGCACTGGAAGCTTGCCCAACCTGGAGAGTCCACAGAAAAGGCACCCCAGTGGGCCAGGTACCCTCTCAGCATTGCCTCTCAGACCAGGGCTCCCGAGGTGTCTGGTTAGGGCCAAGTGTCCAGGTGGGCGACACTGGCATTGACTGGGCTGCTCACAGGGCTCTAATCGGGGAGGCAGCCTCAGAATTTTCCACGTGAGGGATGTCTCCACCACAAAGCTCTTACCTCTCCATGCCCTCCCCCTCATCTGGTTCTGGCTGGAAACAGTAATTATATGTCCCAACTATGGCACCACCAGCCAGCCCCCAGCCTCTCTCCAGGCTGGGACATCAGAACTCTGGTTTTCTACAACCCACACCTAAGCCCGGGAAGAGGCAGCAGGGGCCTCAACCCTGGGAAAGAGCTACAGCTGGGGAAACTGAGGCCCAGGATGCTGGGGAAAGGAGGCATTTAGGATCAGGTCCCTGATGCAGCATTTTCCACACACTTAGGTCCCGAATCTTCATGACTGAGAGACGCTGCTAAAGAAGGTAGGTTTGCCCTCTGCCTGAGCACCCTGAACTCACAGGCTCCTGGAATGCAGCCCCTCCAGACGTAGTCAGACGCTGGCCTGAATCCAGAGCCACACCACTCTGTGGAGGCCCTGCTTCCTACGATGACCCTCAGTCCAGCAAACCCAGTGCTCCCAGGCCATGCCTCCACTGCCACCTTGCCTGAGCTCATGTAGGTTGTCTACCTGGAAGCCTTTCTATCTCTTGTGGTCTCCGCATTCAGACTCATGTGGCCTCTCCTCCCTGATGACCTTCTGACCCTCCCACCCAGTTCAAAAGTTCCCAGGCCCGCCCAGACACCTCTTATCACACCTGCCTGCTGCCCCGTATCACAGGCAGCTGTGCACAGGGTTTATCTTGCCCGAGGCCTGTGGGCTCGGGCTGACCCAGCCCTGC
The DNA here is from genome assembly GCA_004027875.1 of Aplodontia rufa. Classification (NCBI taxonomy): domain Eukaryota; kingdom Metazoa; phylum Chordata; class Mammalia; order Rodentia; family Aplodontiidae; genus Aplodontia; species Aplodontia rufa. Next base: position 25,457 of record PVKS010024771.1, on the reverse strand, counting down.
TCTCTGCGCCCAGCAACCCCAGCTTCAGGGAGCTGGCCAGGAGGGAAGGAATGAAAACAGCCAGCGAATGCCAGGACTCTGGAGGCCCTTAGCATCCTCCACTCCCAGAGCCAGCCACACCCTGCTGTGTCCCGTTCATCAATCGGAACCAGGGCCACCAAGGTCTGGTTAATTATGTGGAGTCACATAGATGTTAGTGACTGAGACAGGGCAGGGACAGCCCAGGGTAACATTCAGCCACAGAGCCACTCACCCTTAGCCAAAATTGGAGTTTGGCTTTTAGGATGAGCCAGGCCCCTGCAGGCTGGATGGAGGCTGTGGTCTATCTAGGGCGTATACCGAGTCCCAAATCAGTCGAGAAAGTTGTCCCTACCATGTACTCAGAGGACACCCCCTGACTCACCCCAACCACTTCCTGCCACTTTTTTTCCCCTATTTTCTTTGGAAATCTCTATGCCAACCACTTGCCCCACCCAGGTTTGGCCAGGGTGGAGTTGGGGAATAGAGGGGCTGTGAAAGTCTCCCCAGGGGACATGGGGGAAATAATGTGTCACCTGCTATATTTTCTGTACTCTGTCCCTCTAGCCACCCCACACCTTTCCAGACCCCAGTGCCAGTGTCTGACAGGTACCCTCTTTGATTCTAAGCCCCCACATCCATTGTTGGCAGCACAGCACCAGATCCCCATCACAATGATTAGTCCCTTACGTTCAACACTGCCCCTGTGGGTTCCTCTTAACCAAACCCTCCAAGATGGGTATGAGCTTAAGCCAATGTGAACAGTTGTATAGGCACAGCCAAGAGATGCCACCAGACCTAATCTCCTTCTTGAGCCTTGGGACTTCAGTTCCAAAGAAACTCAACCAGTTAGTAGCATATAGGACATGAACCCAGGGTACCTGCCTCCTAGCCCAAAGCTGGCCCCCATATGAGGCCGCTCCTCTTTCTCCTCCATCTGAAACCTGCCCACCTCAGGCATCAGAGTAACAATGGATATGGAGGCCAGAGCAGGCATAGGGATTAAGACCAGGATGTGTTCAGATCCAGATGGTACAGAAGCATGGCCCCACCTGAGCATCCAGGAGATCACCCACCTCTGCTCCTGCTGGAGAGACTGAGGCCTGGAGGGGCCTGGCCTATCCTAGCTCTGTTCCTTACGCCTACTGCAGCCACCTCTTCTCTGGCTAAAGTCTAAACTCCAGTTGTAGAGCTAATCTTCAATCTTGGGCTGAACAGAGGTTGGCTCAAAAGAAGGCTGATGAGATGTCACCGTGACACGAAGAGTGCTAATCCCCTATGGTAGGGCCACGCCAGTTCCCTCTGCACCAGACTTTAACCTAGTCTCCCTGCCTGTCATCACTAGGACCTGAACTTTGACTGGAACACAAGAGGACTGTAATTGCCCACTGCCATCTCCGAGGAGCCCTTGCTATCTCCCTCACCGTTCTGCACCTGCATGCCCTGCCAGCGTCCCACCAGCCTGGTTTCTCCAGATCTAGTTCCTCCTGTCGGAGGCTCTCTCTCCCTCCTGGTGAGAGTAGCCTCCCCCACCTGCCTGCTTGCCTTGGAGACTTAGGAGTTACTCAGGCCCAACTGCCCCCTGTTGTGGCCCAAGTGCACAAAGTGTTTGCACTTGGCTGAAGAGTTAGAAAAACCCAGGTCTGTGACAGCAGGCAGCTGCCACCAACAGCCACTTAGCTATGCTAAGTAGCCTGGGAGCGATTATTCTCAGAAACTACCACCCAGTTGCCAACATCTGTTTGTCATTCAAGCCAGGAGCAACAGGCACATGCAATTACACATTCACCCCCCCCCATACACACACACACACTCACACTTCAGCACAAATGTGCACACAGCTTACACAAGCTCAGTGACCCATGCCCGCAAACACGTGCACACCTGCATCTTCACACAACAAACACACAAACCACACCCCTCAGCACCCAGGAACTATGGGGCCACCCAGACTTCCACCTGCACTGCCATCCAGGAAAACTACTCTCCAACAGTCCACTAGAAAGTTTTCACTCCTTTATCTTTCCCAGATTCCCAGGGGCAGAGGCATGGAAGGGGGGGCTCTTGCCCTGATTCCCAGGGGAAATTGATTTACGGATCCGTGTGAATGGGGGGGCTTCTCCGAAGGTGTCCTGATCCCACATTTGCAGAACGGGCTGCAGACTTATAGGCATCTCATTCAGCCTCACGGGATAGCAAGGAGAGTTTGCCCAGGGTGCAGGGCTGCACGGAAGGGAGTTGGCTGCCAGGCAGGGCTAAGGATGGCCAAGAAACTATAGTCAAGGGTTGAGGAACTACAGGCCTGAAGCTGGCTGCCTCCAGAGCTTATTCCCCACAAAAGGTGCTCCACAGGGGACTTTGGTACAACTATTTTTCTCTGGCTCTCTGTTTCCCACAGTGCTTGGCAGAAAACAGTCCCTGGGCTGCCACACAGCTGACTTCCAGCCCCAACTCTCTGCATGACCTCCAGCAACCTCTTGTCCTCTCTGTTTCTCAGTGTCCCCATCTGCACAATGGGTGGAGGATGGCACTGGCACCCACTCTGTACCATTCTAGACCCACCCAAGCCTGAGGTACCCCACTCACATCGTTGCGGCCAAGCGAGTTCTCAGGCAGGGAGGAGGTGATGCCCGAGAGGATGGCTGTGGCGACGATGGCCCCCACACACTGGGCAATGATGTACATGATCGCCCGGAGGATGCTGATCTGGCAGCTGAGCAGTAGCCCCAGTGTGACGGCTGGGTTGAGGTGGGCACCGCTGATGTGGCCCACGCTCTGGGCCAGAGTAGCAATGCTCAGCCCGAAGGCCAGTGACACCTTCACGTTGTCCTGGACTGCTGTCTGGTTTCCCCCCACTGGGTAACTGAAGCCCAGGGCAGAACCGATGCTGATAAAGACGAAGAGGATCATGGCCAGGAACTCGGCCACCACGGCCCTCCAGAAGATCTTCTTCTTGAACTCACTGGCCATGCTGGCAGGGGGTTTGGCTGGAGACCGCTCACTGCCTGGTGCTCAACTCCCTCTGAGGGCTGAGCCACAGCCTAGGCTGGGCCTATTTATAGGGCTGAGGGGTGGGGGGAGCACAAAGGGAGGAAGGCCTCTCCTTGCTCCCGGCCCGCCCCACGCCGCACAAGCCTCCTCTCCGCGATGGATGCAGACACGGCTCTGCTGTCCGCCTGCCAACTTTTTTCCTTCCTCCTTTCCCCCTCCCTCCCTCCCTTTCTCCCTCCGCCCTCAGCCCTGCCCAGCCCGAGGAAGCAGGCAGGAGGCAGCCATTGCTCTAATAGGCTTTGAGAAATTCCTCCAAGCTGGCCCCACTCAGGGGGTCAGAAAAATCCAGGTGTCCCCGCCCAGTGTGCGAAGCTTAGGGGGTGCCTGTGGGCAGAGCCAGGGCTCTGAAGGGCATGGAGTGGGCAGGCTGGACTCAGAGGGTGGACATTGCCCTCCCTGGAGGCGGACACCATGATCCCGCCTGCCTGGAATCCCCATCCCACCGCAGAGTGGCATTATTAATCTGAAGTCAGCCGCACCAGGGATCCAGGGGACAGTCTGGGCCTTTCACACCCAGTCTGGGCCCAATCACTCCATGCCACTTTAAGGATGTCCCCCTGCCAGCCAAGTCCCAGCTGATGGGGATACAGAAAGTACAGGGAACTTGCCTATTGGCTGCCCTCCCTGCCAGGTCAAGAGCAGGCCTGAGACAGGCAGGGATATTGGGAAGTCCTGGATCCTTGAACCTCGAGCAGTTTGAACCAGTGATTTGAGGGCAGGTAAAGGGAAATGTGAACCATTCAGGACATTCCTCTCATAAGCAATCGAGCTGGTAGGTCACCAAGGAGATAGAAGGACAAGAGCTCAACTTAGAGATGAGAGAGGGGGAAAGACAGGGAGATGCAGATGGAGGGGTGGAGAAGAGACAGAGAGGGGATGAAAGACAGAGTAGCAGGGAATAGAACTGAGCAAAAGTGGAAGAGAGAGAAGGAAAGATCCCCCAGGCAGAGGCAGGGAGACAGGACAGGGGACTGAGAGGCAGAGGAAGAGCAGAGAAGATGAGCTGTGTAGAGGTCAGGTGGGACTGGACCCAGAGCCAAGAAGCAGAAAGGTGAGAGAGTTAGGAAGGGAGGTGGGGAAGAGCCACACAATTCCATAGCAGGGGGAGAGGGGACAGCTGGACTGCAGACCTCATAGTCCAGCCTGTGCCCTATGTACCCCCAGCCTGCAGACCAAGTGGCAGCCAACAAACTGAACAAGGATCTGGACTCTGTGCCAGAGAGCCGGCCAGGAACCTGGGCCCAGCCCACTTGCCGGCTGCACGTGAGCAGGAGCATGCTGGAAGGCAAGCCAGGCCCAGCAGGGAGGCCCCCTCTTCCCACCTCACCCCACCACACCCCCTGCAAAGTCCTAATCGGGAGTTTGGCTTCTTCTCATTTATAGGTGGAAAATAGCTTCTTCGAGTCCTACATGTGTTGGAGGCAGGACAGGGATGCCCATGTGGGTGGTGCTGTGCCTCCTGTCCAGGGTCCACCCTGCAGAGAATGATGCCAGCTTACACTGGATGCTCTTCAGCAGCTAGAGACCTGGCACTCAGGGTGAACTGCCAGGGATCAGAGTGGTGTGTGTTTGCTGGGAGCAGGTGGCCAGCTGGGTAGCGGCACTTAGCAACATGCACCTAAGTGCCTGTAAGACCAGGAAGAAGTGGCCCTGAGGTGAGATGTCATTGCATAGGCTGCGGGCCCTATCTGTTCAGGCAGCCTGGGCAGCTGGAGGTAATCAGTGGTTTATTAACCCTCTGAGAGAGGGAGCCAACCCCACTGGGCCACTTCCGGGAACCTCCTCCACATCCTTTACTCTGGGCAGCCCTGGCTCAGCATTCCATGCCTGGGGAGGCTTCCTTTTTCCCCTGGTCCCTGGCTCTGTGCCCTGGGCACAGCCCCCATGCTGTGTTATGTGGTCAGTTCTAGGGGCATCTGACCAGATCTCTCTCTGCAGTGCTGGGTTCTCTCACACCAAGGTTTCAGCAGACAATCCTGTTCCCCTTCCAGGCAGACTCCTGAGGACAGAGCTATGGCACCTCTCAGGACAGCTCTTCTGTTCCCTTCAGGCCACAGGCTTCTGGGATTTCTCCTTCTGACTCTGTGCACTGAGGGATTTCCACACATCTTCCTTCTCCCCCTCAGCTTCCTGGCTCCTCAGAGGATCCACAGCTGTCCCCATCCTTCTGTGCTTGGTGCAGGGCTAAGATCTGAAACCGACAGGTATAGGGACCCAGCCAAGAGGACTCAAGGAAAAAGGTGGGGAGAGATGGCCCCATGCCCAGAGGTTGGCGTGGCCATACAGCAGGCGGCAGAGTTTGAACGGACCCATGCATATTCCAGGAGTCTGTGACATTGTCCTCAGCCCAGGTCCAAATCCACGCACCTGAGGGCACTTGATGAACTACTGGGCCTGTGGGTGTGCATGCCCTGGGAGTTATTAACACATCTAGCAGATATTTACTCAGCATGAATTACATGCCAAACACTGTTCTGGATGCTAGGGAGATGGCTACAAGTCACATAGACCAGCTGCTTGTCCTCCTGAAGTTTCCATTCTGGCATGTGAGCTCCCAGGCTATATGGACACTAAGGCTGATTGCACTGTGACCACAGAACGTGTGGGTATGTATCTGGCAGAGGCCCACCTGCTAAGGAGCAGGGGTAACAGGTCAGGCAACGCACTTTTGCCCAGGCAAATTATGTGCCACCAATCTCGGACCATCTGAAGGTCCTTACGGCCATGCTCCTGCCACACCCTCCCCCTTACCAGCATGGCCTCTGTCCTAATGCCAAGGATAGTTCCAGTCCTTTGAGAGAAAACATCACTGACACCAGGAGGCGCCATCAGAATGCAGGCATCTCTAGAAGTGCTAATGTGGACCTCCTTTCCCACCTCCCAAAACGCTCAGGGGTCTCTGCGGCCATGAGTATTTGGATGGGAAAGAAGCAAGTTTGGGGCTGGAATCGCAGGTTCTGGAAGGTCCCAAACTTCTCCACCACCTTCTCCCTGGTCTGTTGCAACTCAGTCCAACCAGAGTAGGCAGGAAGAAAGGAATCAGCACATAGCTGAGGCCTGTCTTCACCACAACGTGGAAGGCTTGTGAGTGACTGTAAGTGATTTGCCGAGGCAAGGGAAAGCTGGGATCAGAGCACAGGACCACCTAACCCCATAGCCCAAGCCCTCCCTGAGTGTCATCAGACGGGAGTCCAAGAAGGGCTCTCCAGGGGGACTTCAACTCAGCCCAGACCAGCTCTTGTCTTAGATGTCTGGAAAAAAATCTCAGGATGCATTGAAAGCAAAACACAAGCAAAGATTTATTAACAAACAGAAAAGCAAAGGAATACACACCCCAAAGGCGAGGTGTGGTGCCCCTTGCCTCTCAAAGAAGACAGGAGTGATGCACCTAAGGTTGACCTCTCTGTCGACCTTATGTAGGAGTTTTCCTGGGAAGAAAAGTGCAAGTCCCCAGGCAAGTGTTTGTGTAAATCAAATCCCATGTCACTCATTTGATATTTGGAGTTCGAAATTGTTTTTTCTTGTTTAGAGTCTAGCCATAAATCAGTATGGGCACATTGTGTAGGTCTTTGAATCTGGTGACGTTTAAATTGATGATGTTTTTGTTCTAATTGATTGGGTACAAACATACGCTGGAGGTTTTGTTCATCTAAGAGACAAGCATGACTCATCATGCTTACAGATCCAGGTCTCCGTCTAATAAGGGTCTCTTTCTCCCTCTCTGAAAGCCCACCTGTCTCATGATGAAGGGCTCCCGTGGACCTGGTTACCCGCCCCAGTTCTGCTGGGCCGAGAGTCGGTTCAAGGGCTTGGGCTGCAGGCCCCAGTAGGGGAAGGGGGGGCAGGGATGAGAGTGAGGGGCAGGAGTGAGGGACAGCTCCAACTTCCCTGGAAAACTGAGGTTGGAAAGGCAGTACTGAACCCAGGGTGGGTAGTCAGAGAAGCTGGAATTGTGACCAGAGCCTCTCTTACAGTCCCAGACAGCCCTGGAACACTAGTCCAAGGCAGGGATATTGTTGCCATCTCAGCTCCTCCCCCAGTACGTCCCAACTTGGCAGGCACTGACCCCTCACCTCTGTGGGTGCCAGTATCCCTTCTATGGACCTCAGCATGGCCCAGCCTCTCGAAGTCACAGGCTTGAGCCAGGCTAAACAAGCAGGGAGGCAGGTGCCCTCCACCCCCAACTCCCAAGACCAGGGCGGGACTTGAGGCCACTCAGGCTCTGCTGGCAGCAGCAATCTCAGCAAGTGCTTTTCCAGATGTGCCTTACTCCTGACATGCCCAGTGAGACCCACATTCCAGACAGAGCCGGCTGTTCCCAGGATGGTCCATGCCCCATCTCCACAGAGACCAGTGGGAGAAACTCGGGCTCTGTCCAGAGGTGGGTGGGCAGAGTCTGAGATGCTGGTGAGACCTCAGGCTGTGTGGAGAGAAGACACCCATGGGTATGGCCATGACTGTCACCAACCCAAAGTTTCTGTCCAGTGCAGGATATAGGGGCCAAGGAGGAAGGAACCCTTCCTCTGGACCCAACAGGGATTTCTTGCCCACAGGCTGGATTATGGAAAGTAAGACTTCACTCCCTCTAGGACACCCACCAAGAAGATGGAGTTTGGGGTAGGAGGAGACACAGACAACAGACAATGTGGCCAACCAGTCACCATCAGCTCACCAACAACTTTGATGAGTTTTCTAGAATCACTCTGGCTTTCCCGAATTGGGGCAGAGAGCAGTGATAGGGAGTGGGAAGACAGGACAGTCCCCAAGGGTCCTAGAGAGAGGGTGGTCAACATCAGAAAGCCCCCTTCCTGGAGAATCCTGACCAGGGACTCCTGGCTCTGACAACCTCTTTGACGGGGCGCCTGCTTCCATCTCTGGCTCTTGGGCCAGCCAGTCAGGCCTGTTCTACCCAGGCCCTGGGCTCTTCATTCACCACCCAACATGACCCCTGCACCTACCCTCCCTGCTCTACCCTGGGCCCTGTGCTCCCTGGCTCACTGTGCCCGATTATTGTTGTCCACAACACTATTTCTTCTGTCACAGGGCCTGACCCTCCTCTTTCCCAGCTGCACTAGCCCCTGCACAGCACCCTCAATTTAGGCCAGGCTCCCAGCCTAGCCTGGGCTGCCCCAAGTTGCCCCATGGATGAGGGTGACCCTGTAGTCAGGCCTGGGTCTCTCATTCCCTGCCCAAATCCCCACCCTCAGGAGAGCTGAGCACAGGGCTGGGTGTAGCCAGGGATGATCTGGGAAGCTGTGTCCCTGACTACCCTATTCCTGAGGAATGGACTTCCACCTCTCCAATCTTGTGAATTCCTCCCTGTCCGGCAGATGACTCCCAAACCTTTAGGCGTCACACGATCTCTCTCAAATCAAAAACGGATTTAGTGGGGCCACCAGTGATTCATCAGAGAGGGAACAATTTAATAATTTTCTAGGCAACTGCCTCCCATTCACATCTCTTTTCCCTGTCCCCTCCCTCACCCCCACCCATGCTGCCTTGAGCAATAATCTAGGCTCATTGTCCTTGGGGTTGGGGGCAATGTCACACCTATTTCTGGAAAGCAGGATTTTCTGTTTTGATGTTTTACCAGCAACTCCCCAACAACATCCCCTTCTTGATGCCACAGAGGAAGAACTGCAGAGACAGGATGGAAAAAAATTCTCCATCGGGCTGGCCAGGGTCTACAAGGGTTTCACGTCCCTGTCCAGGAATGAAAGTGGAGATTCGAAAGTCAGGCTGAGCTTGAACAAGGGCACACGAGGAGACAGGGCCGACCCGTTCTCCGCCCCACCCGTCTGGGGCTGCAGAAGGCCTCCATGAAGAATCACAGTCACACTTTCCTCAGCCCTGCCCTTCAAGTGGAAATCCCTGCTGGCCCAGGAGGTCGGGCATCCCTCACTTGCAGAAAAAGCTGCTGGTGGCTTTTTTGCTGGGCTGCTAGACCACACCCTTGGAGAAAGCAGGGAAGGACAGTGTTCTCCTGGTGCAGCCTCTGCTCCACAGGACGCTGGGAGGAAGTGTCCTGTGTCTAAGTAGTTTGGGGACACTTCCTCACACTGGGCTCCTCCTCTCCCCTGGGGCGGCCCCTCTCTAGCCTCCCTTCCACCTCCCTCCTGCCCTGAGCTTCCTCAAAAGTTTTTTTATCTTTGCCTTGTTATATCATAAAGCAGCAAGATTGGAAGAAGGAGGCCAGCTAGCCTTGGCTCTCGTGCCCTGATTTTGTACATGAGGAAACAGGCTCAGAGAAGAAAGGTAGCATGCTCAGGGACTTTGGATGGGTCAGAATGGGGACAGGACTGGGCCTCCTGTCCCATGTTGGTCTGCAGCCACACCCAGGCTCCTCCTCCTTTCTCCGGTTGATCAGAGGCCACCTACTTCTTGGACTACAGCTAGGTTGCAGAAAAGTGCCCTCCCTGACCAGGAACCAAGTGGTCTGGGCTACAAGCCACAGGGGATTCACTCAGACCACCTGCCTTCTCCCCCTTAGCCCCAGGACCTGATCTGTTCAGGTCTTGAGCAGGAAGTCATGGGCTTCCACCCCCAAGTCTCCTGGCTGGCTGCTCACATTTGAAAGCTTCTCACGCTCCCCACTGCCCTTATCCAGGTGGTCACAGCCAGTCCAGCAGACAGGGACTCCAGACTGACTCAAAGGAGTCCCTCACCTGCTCGTGCCCCTTTCCTGAAGGCCTCCGTGACATCTGGCCTTGGTGTTGGATCCCAGGCTCTTGGGTCCGTTGGCCTCTACCACTTTCCACTACCTCTTCCTCAGTCCCATCCCAAGAACCACTATAGACCCTGGATACTGCTCCAGCACCACTTGGCCCAATTTTATCTTCTGAGGGCTCCCCTTGGGCCTACTGCTGGAATAAGCCTTTCTGGCATTTCCAGAGTACAAAACCCAGAGAGTTCCAGTGGGCAGAACAGACACTCTGCCCAGGAGACTCCCTTTCCCTCATGGGCCCACGGTGAACTGCTTACTGGAGGGCCTGAGAGTTGTGGTGATATTCTTCTGAACTGTGCTCACGACTATTCTCACACGCTGGCCACTAGAAGAATCCAGTCATCTTTAGGCCAATGTGGTCATAAAATTTGATTTTTAATGTCTTTATGAAGGAAGACGCCCACAGAGGCCAAAGAGCCCAAGACCTACAACATTGGTAATGCAGCCCTGACCACTGCACCACAGATGGCTGGGAGTGCACAGCCTGGTGCAGGAGATGGACACACGCCAGCTGTGCTCAGCTGGCCCTTCCAACAAGCTCCTGTGGGCAGCTGGTGTTCCTAACCCTCCCCACCATTTAGGATGGATCCCAGTCCCTCTTACCTGTCCATTCAAGTCTGGCCTCATGGGCCACAATAGAGACCTGGATGTCCTTACTTCTCCCCTGACTGAGTCACAGACACACCCCACATGCTTTCACATGCACGTACATTATGTGGATAACCCATGTGCAGATATGCAAGCGTGTAAGTTTTGCATCCTGTGTGTGCACGTGCATGCACATGTGTAAGAACATACATAGAGTGAGATACATGGATTGGTCACTAACCCACTGCCACCTCAGAACCCCTCCACCAAGCACACTGTGACCTCTGCTACCTGTACCCCTGATTCCCTGGGACTTCTTATCTCCTGGTCCTAAATGCTCACGGAGTTGTTGCCCTCTGTGCCACTCATAATCCAGGCATCTCCCTCATCTCATCTCCTAATCATGGAGCTGAGTTTATGTGTGGAGGGAAGAGCCTGACAAGAGGAATGCAGCTGTGGGGATCCCTGTGACCACATTGCTCCATGGTCCCTTTCTTTGCTAACCTCTGTCTCCAGACAATGCCCTGCATTCTGGGCGGGCATGGGCCTGGGCCTGACGCAGCTCTCTGCTCACAGGCAGGTGGGGAGCAGGCTCAGGGTACAAGGCAGCTCGGGGAGAAGGGGATCAGTCCTCTACCAGCCCACTAGGCAGCCAGGATCAGGAAGGTGTGCTGGGTCTCCACGGAGAGAGACAGGACAGGGCCACCTCTAGGGCCACCCTTGTTCACTCTTGTCTCCTTAAATGTCCTGATGCTAGGGGCAGGGCTGATGGGGTGTATGCTAGGCGGTTAGGCAGAGTGAACTGGGTCTGCCCTGCCCCCATCCACCCGGAGACCCCTCCCTTGTTTCCGTCTGGGGATTCTATTCATGTGAAGCCAACATTCCTGGAGCCCACCGGGCCAGCAAGATTGTCTCACACAGGCAGATCGCTGTCTCCCCTAATGAGAAAAGGATGACATGGTCTTGGGACCACCCTTTGAGCAGTAAGAGGTGGTAAGAGGCTAGTCATAGTCCAGTCGGAACAGAAGAGAGAAAGGAAGCTCCTCATAGTATAGAGATTGCAACTGAGCATCACTTTCCATCTGAGCTTCCTGAGAGCCATAGCAAGAATGGAAAGAAGTGTTTACCTGCTCTAATTCCAAGAAAATTTGACAGCTGCCTGTCCTCAGTAGAAAGTCTTTTCCCTGATCCTGGCTATCCAGGGAAATGCCCAAGCAGAACTTCTATCAGGAGAGTGGGAAAGCAGGCTGTTTCGGGAGCACAGCAAGGCTCTCTATGGAAAGGATTCCAACTTGGCACTTCACCAGGGTGAATCCCTGATGTGCAATCAGGGTTCAGATAACACCGGGTCCCGGTGCCCAACCTGGGTCAGAACCTGGGTCAGCACCTGGGTCAGTGCTGGTGGGAGGCCATCCTTCCACTTCTCACTGGTTAAGATACCAACTGGCTCAAGACCCCTGCCAAAGATGGAAACCTGCAGGAGAGATGCTCCACCATGCAGTTCTGGGGGAGACCTGGGGGCAGCTGGGACCCAGGCCTGAGCCACAGGAAGAGGAGTGGTGGAAATGTGGGCAACGGAAGAGCCCCACCCCTTCCCAGTAATCAGGAAAGGCTTCCTGGAGGAGGGAACATGGCATACAGGTCTGTTTATGTAAAGGAAGGGAGGAGGTTTGGGGAAAGTCCAGGAAGGAGGGAATGTGATGGAGGTGTCCCAGCCATGATAAGGGCAGGGGAGTTTCTGTGGCCAACTCTGACCCTCAGAGAGACACTGGTGGAAGTAGGATGGCAAGCCCTCTTGCCAACCCCCGTGGTCCCCAGGATGTCCCACGTACATCTGATTTCACCATCTGAATCAGAGCCATGGGGATCTCTGCTCCCCCTTCTCCAGTCTGTGCAGAGGATGATGCCAGGGCCTCCCTTGTAGCCCTGGCTGGGAGTGCAGAGCAGGAAAAGATGTCGGTTCTGCCTGCAGGGAGCCCCACACCTACTACCCAGGCCAGTCTGAGTGGGAGCTGGAGCTGAAACATGGGCTCAGAGAATCAGGCCTGTGAAGGTGAGTTGGCACAAACACAGAGGACAGGCAGAGGACAGATCTGTGAAGCCCCATGCTGAGGGGCCTTAGAGAAGTCACTGCCCGCCTGGGTCCCCTCACTCATACAACAGTTACATTCCAAGGACAAACCACCCCAAGTGGCCTGAGGATGAACACGGCTGGGTCCCGAAGTCCTGGGTTCTTCTCCGCCTTCTTTCCTGCACCTTCCCAGAGATGCACCCCTCTCTGCCCATCTTCCCTTGTGGTCAAACCAGTGTGCACAATCCTGCTGATTTTCCAGAACAGGAAATGGAAAATCATTAGACAAGTAAACCCAAGGTGTGCCTGCCTTAGCTTAGCTGGGAAGAAGGAAAAAGCCCTGGCATTTTCTGCAATGGCTTAGGGCATTAGGGATGGGGTTCTGGGGCCTCTGGGGCTGGAAGACTATGCCTTGCCTGGGCTGGCTTCCTTCTGGAGGGGACAAACGGGGTGCTGACCCATCACTCTTTCTGGGTGCTCACCCTCAGTGAGAGGGCTGAATTGAAGGAAAGGCAGGGCTCCCACACAATAGCTTGTGGGTATAGAAATCAGGACACTCTCAGATATTTCCCAAGTCCCTCAGGAAATAAAGGAAGATAGGGGAGGAGTGGCTGTAGGAAGTCTCACCCCAGCCCACCCTGCCAAGAGCCTTGCAGAATCCCAGCAAGTCTTCCAACACGAAAGAGGCACCTGTTACCTGTTAGTCCCAGGACCTGGGTGACCACTTGGGCTCTCTGAGACTTGGTCACCAGGGAGGATTGAGTGGCAGGACCACTGGGAGCTGCACACAGTGCTTGCCACTGTTGCCTCCTTCTCCTTCTCTGAGTGGGCCCAGTTAAGGCATAAGGCCACCTTGTCCAGTCACCTAAAGCACAGGGTGGGGAGAAGGGCCTTATAGGCCAACCAGAGAGGAAGGGGTTTCTTCCGCTGGCTGTTGGGAGCTGGGAAAGGAAGAAGAGGGACTCACCATTCAGGTGAAGATTTGAGGAGGTCGGGGTGGGGGGGTGAGGGGTTTCAGCCAACAATGGATGAGGTCACAGCCTCCCAAATGGTCACATTTCTTGGATCTTAGTGAGGCTGACCTGCCCCAGACCCTGCACATCTCAGTCAGCTCTCAGGACAGGAGCTGCCTGTTCCTGGTCACGCACTAGGTACTAAGTCCTGTTCTAAGCATTGTATACTTCATGCTTACACTGGCCTTATAAGGTGTCTGCTGTTATTACTGTCATTTTACATACGGGGAAACTGAGGCACAGAAAGGTATTTTGCTCGTTTGCTTTGTAACTAGGAGGGCACAAAGGTGGAGTTAAGGTCAAATTCCAGGTACTAAGTCATGAAAATGCCACTTTTCCTCACAGCACACACCCTAGGACAGGTGCAACAAGAACCCGCCAAAGCCGCAAGTGACCGCAGCAGGCAGATAGACTTGTGCCTGTGACCCACAGGTCCAGGTGGGCAGCAAAGGAGGATCTATGTGTCTCCATCTCAAGGCTGGAGCCTACTTTTCTGCCTGGTGGAGATTCCTAGTCCCCAGGATATGAGTACTTTCCATAATGCCCTCTGAAACCCCCAGATGATCAGAGGTGGGGCCCAGGACTCTAAGAATACCTGTGGGGACAACAAGTCTCCCCTTGGGAAGAGGCCCTGCCCAAGGCCACCAAGGACTGAACACTAGCCTACCAGCCTGGCTGTCTTCCACGGTGCACTCTGCAGTGACCCAAGGGAGCTGGGCAGTCCAGTCCAGCTGCCCAAGGTCACCAGCAGCATGGAAAACAATGAGCAACAGGTCCAGCCATGGCCAGAGCCAGAACAAAGGACTGGCACTTCCTCAAATTCAGGCCCCTCCTTCATGGCCTGCCAAGGCAGGAGAACGGAGGAAGCCTTCACCATGGGGCAGGGATGTTTTTCAGGCTGTTCCCGGAGAGCTACAGCCAGAGGGATCAGCTGCTCAAGGCCCAGCTCTGCCAGGCAGGAAGCAGGGGAGACAGGGGACTTGAGTCCAGTCCTCCCACTCGCTAGATCACTCAAATGCCAGGTATCTCCCACCTGCTCCTCCTCTCCGTGGCCCAGTCCATAAATTGGCATCTTCCCTCTGGTCTACCCTGAACATTGTTGCCACTCAGTCCTCAGAACACACTTTGGGCCTTCCACTGCTTGGCTATGAAGCCCTCTATGGCTTCCCAGTGCTCACAGGGGGAAGAGCAAACTCTTCAGCCTGATATTCACAGCCCTTCAGGATTCAATCCTGACAACTTTAATCTTTCCACCACCCCCAGGCTTAGGTAGGTCCCTTTCGTCTGCCAGTCCCACCTGCCCATGGCCTCTCCCCATCCCTCCTGGAGTGACCTCTGCCCTGCCTTCCCACCTCCTCTCCCCAGGGTAAGGCCTCAATCCTTCCCCCTCCCAGAAGGCTCCCTTACTGCTCCAGCCCATGTTGGGTCCACTTTTTTGAGGTCTATGTCCCAAATAAAATTCAAGAAGGATTAGAGCTCAGGAGCTTGTGGGACAGGGCGATGGGAGGTCAATCAATACTTGAACAATCCTTCCTTAGACTGACATTCCCACACAGGGCAGTTGCTGTTTACACAACTGTCCTGATGTAATCATTAATAGCACCCCCAGGCTCAGAGCCTGTGCTGGGGCAGAGAGGACAGGCCCCCAGGATCGTGTTGACAACAAGTGTCTCAAGTGTCCCCAGAATGAGCAGGCCACAGGGAGGTGGCGGATTGCTGTGCTTATCACTAAGAGCTCTGAAGGCTCTGCAGTGGGGAGGGACTTTAAACAGAAAATGCCAGATAAGCACTCAGGATCTCTCTTATCAAGGACCACAGGAAAGGCGCCAAATTTAATCTCAAAACCACACCCGGAACCAACGGTTTAGAGACCTTAGGCAGCACCTCCCACCTGACACTCAGTGTTTGAGTCTGTCCGCCTGGAGGCAGGTAGTGGGATGTGGACAGGGAGAGGCTTCCTCCAAGAGGGAAGCTTGAACCTTGGGCTTCATCCCAGGTGGGACAGGTACCTGGAGGGAGCCGCCCTGAGCCCAGGAAGAAGAAAACAGTGCCCTGCAGAGGCGTGTGTGCCTGTGTGTTTGTGAATGTGACGACAGGGGGTGTCTGCGATTGGCGGTGGAAGAGCCACATCCTGTGGGCACTCTTTGCAGGGAGCTTAGTCTTTTCTCTGGGTGGTCCATGAGGGCTTCTCAAAGCAGGGGCTCAGAGCAGGCCCTGTGGGATGGATCTGGGAGCCAGAGGACAGGTGCATCAGAGAACACCAGGAAAGGCTTCAGCAGCAAAGGACTCACTAGGGAAGCCACTGCTGTGATCTGGGGTGGGCACAGCACATGCGAGGCTAGAGGGAAAGCGGGAGGGAGACAGAGCAGTGGCAGCCACTGGTAGTCTGGCCCCCAAGATCTCCCCATGAAATGTCCCAGGATAGCTCTTAAGAATTCCTGCTTGGGCCTCAGTTTCCTTGTCTGTAGAGATAGAGAAGTCCTCTGGGCACTTCCTTAGAGCAGGACATGGATGGGTAATTATGGGGTAATCTCATGAAGGAAAAGGCCAACTATAGTTTTTAGGACTCACTGAACCCCCAAATGCCTAGTGGGATCCCAATCCTTCTGGGTGCCTAAAAGGGCTGCTAAGAGCACATGTCTTTACCTAATACACGGGCCCTGGCAGTACTCTGCCTGACCATGGGCAGTCTGCCTGCCTCTGCCTGCCACCTGCCAGCCCACTCCCTCAACCTGGAGTTTGCATGAAGCAATCTCCACTATCACAAATGCCTGGAATTTTTGCCTGGTAATTACAGTTCTCCAGGCCCATGAGGATTAGGGCATGTTTAGGGAGTCAGAGGACGACTCTGTTAGGTGGAGAAAAATACCTGCAAAGAGATCGGGAGGCCTAATTGCAATTTTTAGGATACCCTAAGGCCTCAATGGCCACACAAGGATCTTCTACAGGGTGCAAAGACCATCAGCCTTCTTTCTCTTGCAACCCCTCTTCATCTGTCCTCCTGTGCTGTCTTCCTGGGTGTTTACAGTAGCCCCTCAATCCACTCCCTGCCTCTGCCCTATCTGTCCTTCCTCTGCCAGGATGAGGCCTGAAGCAGAGCGAGAGCAGCTCTCCTCTTGTGGGGGAAACGTTGCACCCCTGCCCAGCCTCTATGTCCTTCACCTGCTCTCTGCCTCCACTCCTGGCCCTCTGGTCTCCCACTCTTTGCTCACCCAGGATGAGACCTGCAGACATCGTGCACATCAGCTCTCTGCTCTCACTGTTCTTCCATTCAATTCTCCACTGTCCTTCAAGGCCCAGGCTAGATGCAACCTCTTCCAAGGAGCTTCTACCCCATTGGAAAGACTGACAGCAAGCGTTAAGTCCTTGTGACATGCCAGGCCCTGTGCTAAGCCTTTTACAATACGTTAACTCACTTCACCCTATGACAACCTTGTGAGGCAACTGAGGCTGGGAGAGCTGTGGTCAAGGTCTCAAGGCCACACCGGTAGGAAATGGTGGCTCAAGCTACTCCAGACCCTCTGCTCCCAATGTGGCTTCTCCTGCACGCCTACAAGGCACCTCTTTGGGGTGTCGCTCTGTACCTCATGAAGATCACAAGCGCTAGAGCAGTTTCTCAAGCTTGAACCCAATTCAACTGATCTCATTAAAATGCCAACTCTGATCCAGGTGCAGCCTGAGAGCCTGCCTTCTTGAGAAGCTCTAGGCAGTGCTGCTGTTTTGGCGAAGCCAGAGTCCAGAGCAGGGTAGAGGTCTCCTGTTGCCATGACCTGCTTAGCAGGGCTGAGGGCCTGTGGCAGCCATTCCCTTCACTCCCCAGCCACACTGTCCTTCCTCCAAGTCTGGTGCAGTGGACGGACTGGGTCCTGCCTCTGTCCCTGTCTCCCGCTGTGGCTCAGACATGCACCCCTGTCTTAGGACATCCCCTAAGCCCTGGCTTAGCTCTGACCCCCAGGGAATCCTTGCAGCTCTTCTGGAAATTCCTCTTCTTGCCTGTGCCCCCTGTGTGTGGAACTCACAGAGCTCAGTGCAAACGGCTGCCGCCTCTGGGCTACCACTGCCCTCCCAGCCATGAGGAAGGTGAAGACACCGCTGGCTGGCAGGAGAGAGGCCTGCAGCTACTGAGGAAATTATCTGGAGAGAAGCTCCAGCGTGCTGGCCCCCTTCCTGGGCCTTGGGGACAGGTGAGCTACATTTCTTCCCCTCAAGTCAAGTGAAGGAAGCTTCAAGAAAACCGCTTGAAAGCTTGCTGTGCGCCCCTGGAATGTGGGACGCTTGCGGGAATGGTGGCTCCTTATCTGGGGGAGGGTGAGGAGAGAAGCCCAGATGACACTGCTCCCTACAGGGACCTAGCACACAACAGGGCCAGGCGGGGAAAGGTCCAACCTAGAGAGTGCAGGGACACAGATGTGCTGATGCTTTGTGTGGTCCACATGTGCATTGCAGAAGGGAGACATGGATGTTCTATGAAGGGGACAGAGGGGAGGCTGGCCCTTGAGGGAGGGGCTGGAAACTGCCCTCAGCAGCAGGTGGAGGATGACTCAAGAGAGATCTCTAGCATGGGAGGTCCCTTTAGAAAAGATGGAGCCAGCACTTCCTAGGTGCCTGTCAAGGACCCAGGGTAGCACCCAGTACAGCTTGGCCACATAGGTGAGAGCTTTCTGCCTGATCCTCCTCCTGGGAGAAGCCAGGGGCTCCTAGGGGCTCGTGCTTTGTCTGTCCTAGAGGCTGCTGAGGGTCTGGGAGGACTCCTGTGGCAAGGTTAGAAAGTGATCAAGCAGTCAATCTCCTGTCCCAGATGGCTCCACAGGGTGAGGGAGAGCTTTGCACTGAGGAGAGTTTGGAGTTCAGTTATGGGTAGACTTATCTCTTACTGTTCATAATGGCCTGCTATTTGTTCCAGACACCAAGAAATAAACAGTGAGGGTGGAAAGGCATTGGGTGGTAAGGAGATGGAATGAAGTCTCCTTCTGGTCACACTTTCTGAGGTCAGCTTGTTCAATACACAGAGTATGTGGGCAGCAGGAATGGAGAAACTGAGCCCAGATCTGACGCTGGGAAAGCCGGTCAAGCCTAGGACGTGGTTCTTAACCTTTTTGGAGGGAAGTTGGACACTCTGATTCCAAGTTCAAGACCATAAGGGAGGCTTAATTATTACGTACATGAACTCAGATTAATATGATTTGGGAGAAATGCTATGGATCCCCCCAAAGCCTACCCATAATGTCCCTAAAAACAAACGCACCCGGACAGAGAATGCCCGGAGGTGAGGAGGCATGGACATGTAGGTGTGGGCTTGGTAGCAATGTTCTGGATGTTTCTAGCTTCGGGGTCTGGGAGGAGGCGGCGCTGGGCTCTGCTCACCTTCCATTCTAGGGCATCATGCTTTAGCACACCTTCATGTGGGCTTCTAGAAAAGTAAGTGTTTTGTACTTTGTTGAAACTGATCTTCTCAAGCAATGCTGGGAACAGTTTGTTTTCTCTTGCCCTGCCAAAGAGACCCTGGTCAGGAGGTTAAGGGAGTTTCATTGAAAAGACACACTTTTCCTCACCAGGCCGATAAATAAGACCACTGCAGGGAAATTGACTTCCTGCACCCGGGCGCTCAGCTAGAGCGGCCAGTGCCTGGCCAAGGAAAACAAAGGCACAAACATTTCAGGGACATATAGGAAGCATTTCTGCTGGAAACCTGCTGGGAATGGCTGCAGCAGTTTACATAGCAAATCCCACTGGGCCTTGGTTCGGCCTGAACAAAGTAGTTGGTGCCCTCCCACTTCCCTCATAGCCTGGCTGACCCCTCCCTGCCTCTCCCCAGGCAGGCCACTGCACGTGCCCCATCCACAGGAACACAACACACGCTCTGTAGTGGTCACCACCAAGCCCTTCCCTACAAGCCTGGCTCCCAAAATCAAAGGGGTCTCCTGTTAGCCAGCACTGCAGAGGGACACAGCCCTAGACCAGACTGTGTCCTTAGCCCCATGCGGGCACACAGAAACTGCTGCCCGATATTCTCAGCTCTCTTAGGCCTCTCTCTGGCCATGGCAGACAGTAGGAATGTCCCTCCTGGTCCCCTTGTAGCAACACCTACCTCTGCAAGGGCCCCCAAGTGGCAGCTGAGGCACTTGCTGGGCTAGACAGGGTCAGGCACAGGGAAGACGGCTCCAGCGGGCTTTGTCCTTATGTTGTTCCTAGTTTCTCATGTGGACAACCATGTGACAGGAACTCCTGGGGACTGGAGCTCTGCCTCGGGGCCCCTTGGCTCCACCCCGTTCTTGTGAACCATGGCAGAAGAGTCCCTGACTCGGTTCTGGCCCAGCTCAAGTCCTCCTGCCCCCCACTTCTTCACCAGCCTCCCACTGCATTTCTACATTTTCTCACATTCTTCTGCGAAACCCTCAGGATATAAATGAATGACAGCTGTTTCCCTGTCTCCCTTAGAGAGCATGGCCCTCTTCCCACCCAACCACTCCCCTTTTTGCTCTGGAATGTAAGGGGTACCATACTGGGCCCACCCACATTCTCAGTCAGTTCTCCCCAACATGCTTCCCTATAGTCACATAGGGGACCACACCCAGTTCCTCATCCCTATCCCATTAGCCCATTAGCCCAGCTGGCTCTTCCTGGGACAGCTCTTTTCCCCCATCCACTCAGCCAGGCCCAGCCTCCCCCAGCCCCACCCACCCTCATGGAGCCTCATGAGCTACCTAGTTCTGCCCTGGGACCTAGGGGTCTGGGCTGCTCCTGGCAGCACAGCTTATGTCACCTGGTGCCTTGGACCTGTGCTGATCGCATGGAAGAGAGGAGAGAGCAGGGAAGCCATCCTGGACAGCTTAGAGCAGAGGGCATTGCCCATCCTAGACACCTTTGCCCACAGCTCTACTGGTCCAGGGCCTCCACCATCCCCATCTCACCCCATCCCCGTGGAACAGAGGAGTCTCAGCCTTCTGCATGGCTGGATGCTTGCTTTATAGAAAACCAACTACCAGAAATAACCGGGGTCCTCAAGCCACCCTCATCAGAGGTTTGGCAACGGGTGACCCAGTGGGGAATCAGGGAGGAGTGAAAAGGCAGCAGAGTCACTGGTGGCCTCCTTCCCATCCTTGGCAGTCACGGCCAGCTGGGAGGCAACACAGCAGCACACGGGCCCCGCCCCACAGTCCTGGGCAGGCCCTTCGCAGAAGAGGGGAGAGGCACTGTATGCTTCTGTAGGCATGCTGGGCCAGGTCGGGGGGACACTCTTCTCAGGGGCTTGCCTTGAGGCCCAGGGCTCAGGGGTCACCCCAGTGATGAGCAGTGGAGCCACAGGGTTTAGATGCATCCGAGGGTCACAGGATAGGGTCTGAGCCATTCCAGTTCACAGATGCCCCCTTCCACCTAAGGGTAGATGAATGAGAGAGAGAGTTAGAGCTGCAGGGGCCCAGGTAGGAGCCCTTACTTGTCCTCACTTCCTGGAAGTTCTGTCTCAGAGGCTTTCAGAATTGCCATTTCCACCCTGCTGACCTCATCCCTCCACATTCCCATGTAACCCACACACCCTTACAAAGCACAAATATACCCAGGACCCTCAAGAGCAATGAGAAGACAGGGCAGGTGACTCATTCATTCCTGCCACAGTTGTCTTTGTGCCTCACACTCTGGGCTCTGCTGATGTGAGTGATCCATGCACATCTGGACGAGCTGCTTCCCAGTGGTGCTGGGTGGTGGCCCAGTAGAGGCACCTGTGCAGACCTAGATATGGAGTCGACCTGGGGGGGGTCCAAAGTGCACAAAGGGGTCCAGGGGCTACAACCCAGAAAGATAGGAGCGAGGTCTAAGAGGGGGCTGGGGAACCAGCAGAGCCTTGTAAGGATTCTGGGCTTTTCTCTCAGAGCCACAAGATGGCTAGTGAAGGGTTGAACACCACAGGAACACAGCAGGGTTTTTTGTTTGTTTTGTTTGTTTGTTTGAGTGTTTTATGAAGCCTGAGAAGCACTGAGTACAATTAAACTGGACTCCAGGATGAGAAACAATTTAATAGTAGCTCAGTTCCAACATAAAAGTTATTATAGATGAGACCATAAATTTTCCAAACACTTTAATTCATGGTGCTGATTTTCTGAAATAACTCAGAGGAATTACAGCAGATGGAGAATTTATATCAATCTGTTTTGGCTATTTTCTATGGGTGTGTAGAACCTAAGACTGTATGAACCAGGTCACAGAGGCTGCATATCTCAACAGCAGCGCTGTGCCACAGAGTTGGAGACTGTGATTTAGAAATGCTTTCTAAAGTAGGGCTTGGGGAGGGCTCAGCCGGCATCTTGCTTTCAAAACCTGAAGTACACCCAGGACCCTGGGGAGCAATGAAGAAGACAGGGCAGGTGACTCATTCATTCCTGCTACAGATGACTGTGCCTGGCACCACTCTGAGCTGATGTGAGTGATCCATGCACATCTGGATCCCGTGCTTTCCAGCGGTGCTGGGTGATGGCCCAGGAGAGGCACCTGTGCAGACCTTCATGTGGAGCTATCAGGATTGAAGTCAAAATCCTAACTACTGTGGAGAAGGAAAAAAGGAAAGCCTTCTTGCTGTAATTGTTAATTGCATATCTGCCTGGAAAAGGTGCATGACCCTAGGACTGATGCTGCAGTAAGGGAGCAAGCAGGTTCCCCCTAGGAACACTGTTGGGACACTGCTGCGCTTCCCAGCAGAATGCCCGAGGGCACTGTGCATTTGTCCTCCTCATCCACCGGTTCCACATTCACAGATTCAACCAACTAGAATTGAAAAAGAGTAAGAGGCAGGGAGGGAGGGACGAAGGGAGCAAGGGCAGAAGAAAGGAAGGAAAGGAGGAGCGTCTTTGCCTAGTTTGTACAAACCTTTATCTTGTCATTATTCCCAAAACAATACAGTATGACACTATAGAGAGCATTGGCATTGTATTAGAATTATAAGTCATCTAAAGATGATTTAAAGGATATGGGAGGATGTGTGTAGGCTATATACAAACACTACATCATCATTTTAGAAGGGACTTGCTCATGCTTGGAACCAAACCTCTGCAGACACCGAAGGATGACTATTAGTAATGGTCGATCCCGGACTCCACATTCTCCGTCTTTATCACATACACCAGTCCTCCACTGATTCCCTTCTTCTCTTCTCAGGCATCTGTTCTTCATCTTCATATCTGTGCTTTGCTTCAACTGCTGCATCGATGTCCTAACCTGTGACAGCTGGTAACACTCTTGAGCTCACCCGTGGGCCCTGCCGCCCTTCCTTGTCCATGTCATCATGATAAAGGGAAAGCTCAGCGGCATTGTTCTACTACGTGCTGAAGAAGTGAGCAATTGTGTGACCTCTGGTGCTTTAGGCTGGTGCCTGAGCTTCTGCACTTGTCAGGTGCGTCCAGAGGAATCCATTAGGTGCTTTGGGGTTCAGTTACATTGATGTCTCTTCATTGCTTGAAGAAGAGACACTAGGACTCCATTTGGAGGTACCCTGGCATGACTTAGAGAATTTAGATTGCTTATAGGTGATGAGTGCCCGCTGTTGGTGCTATCTGGGATTGGAGTCTGATGATGTTCCAAGGAAGCTAATATCGGTCCAGCTAGGAGGGACAACGGCCACTGCTCTGACTCTCACAACTGAGCAGGTACTGGAAGTTAAGACAGCTCAGGAAGGCACCATGCTGACCCCAAGTTCCTGGGGACGGGGCTGATCTATTGCATCTACTGGGCTAATGGGACCTCAGGCATCTGCAGCAACATAATGCAGGGTTTAATGGATTCCACCATGCTCTTTGAGATTTTCAATGTTCTGTTCCTCTTCATCATCTTTGCAGTTTTAAAGCATATAATTAGAAAGCTTTTATTGTTCTATTAAGATTTGTAGTAGCATTAAAGTCTTGGGCTCTAGGAACACTCCTGAATCCAGATCCCCAGAGGGAGGCAGAAAGGAGAATGACATTCCTGCCCTGAACCTTGTCCCCAGGGTCCTCACAGCTGTCTTTTTCCACCCCTCCCACCAGCCTTTACCCTCTGCACTCTGGCAGGCAAACCCAAGTTCCTCTCATGAGCCCTCAATGGGCAAACCTTTTGGATCTTGGCAAAATATGGTTTGGCTTCAGTGCGCGGTGAGTTATAGTTATCTACCATAGACGACGTCCACACCACACCAGTCACTAAGCTTTACTGTCAGCCTGTTGGATTTGTACTTGGTATTGGAAGTATTTACAGAGGTAATTAACCTTCCCAGCCTAGCCAGCAGGTGCAAAGGCAGAAAGACGCACCAGAGAGAAGTTTGCAACGATGGCAGAAAATCAAAGGCGTTTTAAAAATTGAAAAGACTGAGATACAGCGGATGTCGTTCTGAATGTCGTGTGAGTCATTTACAAGACAAGGAAGAGGAGTTCTTCCTATGCAACCACCAGCAATCAGGGATGGCTGAGAAGGGGGAGGAACAGACTGGAAAGCGTTTGAGTGCACAAGGGAAGAGGCAGAGTCAGAGCCAGGAGTCACTCATCAGCACTGACTCTGGAGGTGGCTGGCAGCACAACAGGCAGGAGCAGGGTTTCTCACACTTGCACCTTAAGCATTTGGGGTGCATAACTGTTTGTTGTGGGGACTGGCTTGTGCTTTGTCCCTGGATGTAACAACTAAAAACCATCACCAGACTTTGCCAGATCACTCTTTTGAGGACCACCTGCTTAAAGGTTGGGTTTGGTGAAAAAGTCATGGTCCCTGGAGCTCAAGTGGCCTCAACATCACAGAGAGGGCCATGCCATGGCTGCAAGTGAGGCCCTTTCCCACCCAAGGTCAATCCCCAAACCAGAGGGCAGTCACCTGCCTCCATGGAGTCTCAGCATTGATGAGCTTAGTGGATTTCATTGGGGGAAATATGCCTAATAAAGTCCACACGAAGAAAGCAGTTCTGCTTTCAAAGCTCATACTGGCAGAGATATATCCAGGGATTCTTCTTGCTCAGCTTGAATTTCTAGACAAACAGGCCTGTGTGCAAGTTTCTACCCCTGTGCTCTGGAGGAGGTTCTAGAATGAGCCATGTAGGCTGCTCCTCACCTGTGCACCTTGGCCCGTGCTGCACCCTCCACATGGAATGGCCTCCCCCACCTGTCCCCCTGCAGGATCAAATCCAGGATTCCTCCTGGAAGAAGTGATCTCTGGCTGGCAAGTCACCTGGAGACTTCTCTCCAGGATCAGGCCCCAGGCAAAACTGAACTCCACTGTCTCAGGGCTACCGTGGCAAGAGGATGCCTCATCCACACCAGCTGCTCCTCCTGGACACCTGCTCTGCAGCCCACTGCCCGCCCCAGCACCCAGCAAGGAACCTGGGTCTTCATTCACATCATACTTCACCGTCCTCCCCTTTGATCCAGGGGTCACAAAGTCCTACCCATGGCCCACTGCCACTCTTATTTCCAGCTCTCTGCTTCCTCCTGGATCTTCACCCTACATGTCACCACCTTATTTTTCTGACTTCTCTCATGTGTGTAGAGCCCCTTGGGATCTCCAAAGGAGATGGGGTACTTCTGCAGCTTTTCCCTCAACCTCACAACAGCTCAGGGAAGGGAATCTGACACCAGACTGACAGGTGGGGAAACTGAGACCAAGAACTAGGTCAGGGTGGATATGTGCAGGCAGCAGGGCATTAGAAGAACATACTTGGAGCTGGGTGCAGTGGCACACACCTGTGATCCCACTGGCTCAGGAGGCTGAGGCAGGAGAATCTCAAGTTCAAAGTCAGCCTCAAAAACTTAGTGAGGCACTAAGCAACTTAGCAAGAACCATCTCAAAATAAAATATAAAAAGGGACTGGGGATGTGACTCAGTGATTTAGCACCTCTGGGTTCAATCTCCAGGAAGAAGAAGAGGAGGAAGAGGAAGAAGGAGGAGGAAGAGGAGGAAGAGGAGGAGGAGGAGGAAGAAGAAGAAGGAGAAAGAGGAGGAAGAGGAGGAGGAGAAGGAGGAGGAAGAGGAGGAGGAGGAGGAAGAG